>JARYGA010043250.1:0-28605 GCA_030545235.1 Helianthus tuberosus
ACAAGCCCAATATACTGGGGACAAGCCCAAAGGATAACTGGGGACAAGCCCAAAGGATCGTGTATAAACTGGAGTATGGCCCTCACTGGCGACTATCCAAACTTAGTGACATGAAAATGCCAAAACCTTAGCTAACGTGAAAATGTTAGAAACCTTAGGAACGGATGTATGGTACGTCTACCATTATACGCAGGATCCTGAATACAGCCAGTACAATGAAATTGTCAGCCCCTAAAGCGAGTACTGGTCCCATTGCCATGAATTGTACCAGGATCATCGTGCGCTGCTGGCGATACTGGGGACAGGCCCAAACTGGGGTCAAGCCCAAATAACAGGGGTCATGCCCAAATAACTGGATACTTCTGTGGATACTCAATCCTTTGTTAAAGATACCTAAACCTTCTGCAAAACTCAGATTCAAGTGAAAGGAGGATAAAGGATCTAGGATCCTTATCCTTATATATATAGGATAATTAAAGAATGAAATACTTTAAGATTAGATCATTACCAAAATGAAGATCCTCTGTCCTGTAAGAATCCTTCAAGGATACTTGTCAGGTAAGGATCATGGATCCTTATTACATGAAGTATTTCTTCAAGTGGACTGCATTCCAAGCTCTTGGTAGCAAATCACCTTCCATTGTTAGCAATCGATATGCCCCCTTTCCTGCTTCAGCTTCAATCAAATAGGGGCCTTCCCACTTTGGTGCTAGCTTTCCATCAGCAGGATTGGTGGTATTCTGAAATGCTTTCCTTAACACCATATCACCAACTAGGAATTTCCTGATCCTAACATTCTTGTTGTAGGCTCTAGCCATCCTTTGTTGATAACTGGCCATCCTTATCCTTGCCAAATCCCTGAGTTCTTCTATAATATCCAAGTCTTGAACCAAGTTCTCAGCATTTTCTTTAGGATCACAAATGCTTGTTCTTGCAGTAGGAACCACCATCTCTGTAGGGATCACTGATTCTGCCCCAAATACCAAAGAAAATGGAGTTTGGCCAGTGGCATTCTTTGGAGTTGTCCTATCAGCCCATAGTACATAAGGTAGTTCTTCTGCCCACGTTCCTTTCTTGGATCCAAGCTTTTTCTTCAAATTGTTGATGATGATCTTGTTGGATGATTCTGCCTGACCATTAGCTTGTGGGTGGACTGGTGTTGATGTTATCATCTTAATCCCCCAGCTTTCACAAAAGTTAGTAGTTCTATTCCCAATAAATTGGGATCCATTATCACAAACAATTTCAGATGCAATACCAAATCTAGTAATAATGTTTCTTTTAATAAAGGATATCACTTCCTTTTCTCTAACTTGAGCAAAGGCTTCAGCCTCTATCCACTTGGAGAAGTAATCAGTCATAGCAAGCATAAATACTTTTCCACCAGGTGCCTTAGGAAGGTTACCAACTATATCCATTCCCCATCTCATAAATGGCCAAGAAAAGGATATAGGATGCAAAAGTTCTGCTGGTTGGTGAAGGATATTACTATGTCTCTGACAAGGATCACACTTCTTGGCATATTCCACAGCATCCTTCTTCATAGTAGGCCAATAGTATCCTGTCCTCAGGATCCTTGAAAATAATGCCCTACCCCCAGTGTGGTTTCCACAATCTCCTTCATGGAAATCCTTTAGGACTTCTTGGATTTCAGGATCCTCAATGCATCTTAGATATAGTCCTGCAAGAGATCGTTTATACAACATATTATTCAATATTGTAAATTGAGATACCTTGATTTTGAAATCCCTGGGGTTTTCTCCTGTAGGAATCTCTCCATGTTGTATGTATCTCATGATTGGAAGGATCCATGATCCTGAATGAGATTGAGTATCCTCACTAGGGATGATTGCAGAATCCTCTCCTATCTCCATAGCTACATGATCCTCGATAGCATGTGTCAGGATGTGGATAATAGGGATCTTGATATCCTCCAGGATCTTCAAGGATGATCCTAGATTGGCCAATGCATCAGCTTCTGCATTCTCTTCCCTTGGTACCTGTGTCAAACTAAAGGAAACAAAAGAGAGTGCCAATTTTTGACTATCTCTAAATATTTGATTAGCTTCTCACCTTTAACAGCATAGGATCCATTAAAGTGATTAGTGATTAATAATGAATCAACATGTACCTCAAGATACCTAATCCTCATATGCTTAGCAATTTGCAAACCAGCTATCAAGGCTTCATACTCAGCCTCATTGTTGGTAGTTTGAAATTCACAAGCTATGGAATGGGGTATTATGTCCCCCTGTGGCGATTTTAGTAGTATTCCAAGTCCTGTTCCTTTGACATTAGAGGCTCCATCAGTGAAGAGTATCCAAGGATCCTTAGTTTCTTCAAGCTGTTGGACTTCTAACTCAGCTTCCTTTTGCAAGTCACTACTGAAATCTGCCACAAAGTCAGCTAAGGCCTGGGATTTAATGGCAGTTCTAGGCTCATATCTTATATCATAAGCACTAAGCTTCACTGCCCATTTGGCCATCCTTCCTGACATTTCAGGTTTCATGAGAACATTCTTAATTGGAAAATTAGTCTTAACAATAATGGCATGAGTCTCAAAATAATGTCTTAATTTAGTAAATGCCATAATTAATGCAAGGATAAGTTTCTCTAAGTGTGAATACCTGAATTCAGCATTAAGTAAACTCTTACTCACATAATAAACAGGATGTTGTGTACCTTGGTGATCCTTAACAAGGACCGCACTTACTGCTTTTGAGGATACTGCTAGGTATAAGGATAATATATCCCCCTTTTCTGGTTTCATCAAAGCGGGGGCTGAGGATAGGTAATCCTTAAGAGCTTTGAGGTCACTTTCATGCTTCTCAGTCCATTCAAATTTCTTGTTCTTCCTCAGGATGTCATAGAATTCCTTGCACTTTTCTGAGGATTTAGATATGAACCCGTTCAAGGCTGCGAACTCGCCTGTCAATCCTTGCACATCCTTGGCATTGGCATGAGATTTGATATTCACAATAGCCTTAATCTGCTCTGGACTTGCTTCAATGCCCCTCTTAGTCACCATATAGCCTAAGAATTTACCTGCTTTAACACCAAAATGACACTTGGAAGGATTTAGTTTCATATTAAATTTATCAAGGATATTGAATGCTTCCTCCAAGTCTTTAAGGTGATCCTCAGCTTTCTTGGACTTAACCACCATGTCATCTATATAGACTTCCATAGTGTGTCCAATTTGTTCCTTGAACATCATATTGACTAGCCTTTGATAAGTAGCACCTGCATTCCTTAGTCCAAATGGCATAGCAATATAACAATATATACCAGTTGGGGTCATAAGGGCCGTATCCTCTTGATCAGATGGTTCCATCTGAATTTGTTGAAATCCAGATGAAGCATCCATAAAAGTCAACAACTCATGACCCGCGGTAGCATCCACCATGGAGTCAATGTGGGGTAATGGGGAAGGATCCTTGGGACATGCCTTGTTTAAATCAGTAAAATCGACACATACCCTCCACTTTCCATTTTTCTTTTGAACAACAACCACATTGGCTAGCCACCTTGGATACTTAACCTCTCTTATCATACCTGCCCGAAGTAGTTTATCTACCTCCTCCTGGATAATAGCGTCCCTTTCAGGTGCAAACTTCCTTCTTTTTTGATGAATAGGCTTGAATGACCTGTCAATGCCGAGTTTATGAGTAATTATATCTTTAGATATACCTGTCATGTCTTCATGCTTCCAGGCAAAGGTAGTTTTCCTTCTTTTAAGGAAGGATACTAGATCCTGTTCAATGTCGCTAAGGATCCCTGATCCTATGAAGATCTTGGATTCAGGATCATGAGGATCCATGAGGATCTCTTTTACATCCTGCTCTCTTGCCTCCAAGACATCTCTTGAAGGATACTTTAATTGCTATTGCTCCATTGGTCTTGAGGCTGGCTTCATTGATGAGGTATAGCAATTCTTAGCTTCTTGTTGATCACTCTCAATTTTCACCACTCCCCACGGACTAGGAAGCTTTACACATTAATGATATGTGGATGGGACTGCCTTCATGTCATGTATCCACGGCCTGCCAAGGATAACATTACAACATGACAAGCAATCTATAACACAATGTATTTTGATGTCCTTCGATATAGATGGGAAGTTTGATGTCCCCCAATGTATTTTTGGTTTCCCCACTAAATCCCACAAGTACTGAGGATCTTGGGACAATGTCTGATTCAGGGATGCTCATCTTCTTGAGGACATCGAGCTGGATGATGTTTACTGAGCTTCCTCCATCTATCAGGATCATGCGAACAAAATGGTTAGAAATAAATAGAGTAATAACAAGACCATCATGGTGAGGATCCTGAACATCAAGACGATCATCCTCATCAAAAGTTTTGATCTTATCCTTGGTGACAGTGGAGGTCCAGATGGGTCTGTCTCCATTATCCATCTTGGTTTCCTTGGCATGTCTTTTGGCTGCTGAAAAGGAAGTACCACAAATGTCTGATCCACCGGATATGAAGTTTATAACTTGTGCATCTGCTGGAGGAGCATGAGCCTTTTCTGGGATCCTTTCAGGATCCTGGATCCTTGACTTATTTCGTCCCAAAAGCTCCTTCAAGTGCCCCTTGCTTAACAAGTAACCAATTTCTTTTCTAAGTGCAATACACTCTTCAGTGAGATGTCCAAAATCCTCATGATATGCACACCACTTGGATTTGTCTTTTGTAGCAGCTGGTTTATCACTTTTTCTCGGCCACCTAGCTTTCTCACCTAAATTCTGCATTGCAAGAATTAGCTCATTGTTATCAACAGAAAAACAGTATTCAGAAATTGGAGGATAATCCTCATCATCCTCTTCCTGTTCCACTACATGCACGTTCTGGTTATCAGATTTGTTGTAGGACTTTGATTTGTTGTTCCTGAAGTAGGATCCTTGCTTTTCCTGTTTTGAGGATCCTGTCAGTCTTTCCTGGATCCTTTTATCATCCTCTAATCGGATGAATTTAAGGGCCCTGGTTCTTGCTTCATCGAGATTCCTGCAAGGGGTTGATGTGCGTGAAAGTGTCGTATATATTAGGTGTATATTTTAAGCCCTTTTTAACACTTATTTTAGCCAAGTTTTAAATTTATAAAACACGATATTTCACTAACACTAGACACACATATGGGCAAGTGCACCCATCGTTGAGTGTAGTATAGCGTTGGTAAGATACCGAGGTCGTCCAAGGACACAAGAGCTTTTAGTACCGGTTTATCCTCAACGTCTAATCAAAATAAAAAGTTTAGAAAAATGTTTTAAGCTAAGAAAAATAAAAACTAACTAAAATGCTGAAAATAAAAATAAAAGAAAAACAGATAGACAAGATGAATCACTTGGTTCCGACTCGTATCTAGTATAACCTTTGATTATTTCCGCACTTTTGCACATAATTAAGAGATTATCTTAGTTATTGTAGTAGGCCCCTCTTTTGAAGGTGACGTTACCCTCACCCCAGTAGTTTGAGTCAGCAAGGATACAATCCTAAAAGGGTGGATTATTGGAAGATAATGAATTAAGTTATTAATGCAGTATTGTGGTAGGCCCCACTTTTGGGGGTGACGTTACGCTCGGCTAAGTAGTCTGAGTCAGCAGGGATACAGTCCTAAATAGCCGGGTTATAGTATTAATAGTAGTTGACTTATGAGGGGGTCAAAGAGTTTGGACCCCCGCCATCCAATACCGTGAAGTATTGAAGGAGGTCCTACTAAATTTGACCCAGGTCCATTGCAGGACCTCTAAACGCTGAACAATGGCAAGACCTTTACCAAACCGTTCCCTTAACCCCCGACCAGGTAGCCAACATACCTCCATATAGACCGTGGAGATATGAATGGTGAAAATCCTTTATTTTATATAGACAGTAAAATAATGCCAAGACACCACGGACAAACGATAAGGAAAGATCACCTTCAACATAAGTAACTAGTTATTAAAGTCATTAATACAAAACCAAGTAAAATGTGCAAAAGATTAGAAATAAAAAGTATTATACTAGACACTTTGTCTTCACCAAGTGATGTAAGAGACTTAGGCAAACATGGCCTTGATTGTCAAGAACTCTTACGATCAATCTTGGATCCCGAGACGACTCACACACTCTACGATGGACAATGGATGATGGTGGTGGATGATGGTGTTGTGATGGTGGTGGGTGGTGGATGAAGTGTGAGAGAGGTGGTGTGCCAAGGGATGAGATGAAATGAATCTAAGCACTCCTATTTATAGGCTGAACAGAGAGCTGGGCACGGCCCCGTGTCCGCTGGGCACGGCCCCGTGCCCGTCTGACACTCTCTCTCTTCATTAATTGTAATTCGCAATTACAATTAATGTGCCTGCAGTACTTTCGACACGCCCCCGTGTCCGCTGGGCACGGCCCGTGGTGGGCAATAGAAGCTTCTATAGATTTGTCTTTTCTGCTGCTTCTTGGGCACGGCCTCGTGCTGGCTGAGCACGGGGCGTGTTCAGACTTCTGCTTTCTCCATTTTGCTTTGGAAGGTGCCGTTGAGGGGTCGGGCAGTCCACTAATGTTCCTTTTCTTGTATTTATGTTGGATTTAGCTGTCTTTTTGCTTCTTTTGTGTTTTTGAGCTCATTTAATCTTGAAAATACAAAAGGAAGACAAAAACACTCTTTTTCCAATATTAGTACTTAAAAAGGGTTAGTTTTATGCCTTATTTGATGTAATTTATATGTTGCATTTTACACACATCAAATACCCCCACACTTGAACTTTTGCTTGTCCTCAAGCAAAACTCTTTAATTTGTGACTTACACTCCCAAATGGAATAGGTAGAAGAGAAGGTTTTGGGCTTGTCGTAGAGTGTCAGGATTTCCAAGATCTTTTTGGGTTTTATTTTTATCTATTTACACTCTGATGTATGTAAAATGCAACATATAAATTACATCAAATGAGGCATAAAACTAACCCTTTTTAAGTACTAATATTGGAAAAAGAGTGTTTTTGTTTTCCGTTTTATTTTTCTTTTACTTTATGCTTGGAACAATTAACTGTGGTAATGTAGGATGTCTGTGTTGCTTGGTGTTGTATTAAGTGATGAAACAGGTACAAACCAAGGCTTGGGGTGCTAAGCCTCAGCACTTATAGGGCCAGGATGGAAAAACCGGAGGAAGAAACCTGTTTTTCAGGCTTTCAGACTGTCCACACGGGGACGTGTCCAGCCAACACGCCCCCGTGCTCACCTCCCAGACCTGCTGTTTGGCTTTTGTTCTGCAGAATTTTGTCAGACACGTGGCCGTGTCCAGTGGACACGGGGCCGTGTCCACCTTCTGTAAGTTCTTGTTACTGGCACCTGAACACGGGGTCGTGCCCACTCAACACGGGGCCGTGTTCAGTGCCCAGTAACACAAATTTTTGCTTTTTAAACACTATTTTACACATCTAATCAACCTAAAAATTTATTTTTGGGACACATTGAGGACAATGTGTAATTTAAGTGTGGGGGGATGCTAAAACCTTGAATTTTGCAAGTCCTAAATACAAGCCTTACACAAAACTCTATTGGAACCGCTAATCACCCCAAATTTTTTTCAAAAATTTCATTTTTTTTACTTGTCTAGGTTTAACTCGGAAAATTCAAGTTCTCAAAAAGGTTATATTTTTACAAATTTAAAACCGATAGCGTAGTGATAAAAAGAACCAACATAAGAAAATTATGAAAAGGCATAGCAAACTTATTTAAAATTTGATTATATATACTTGATCACATAAAAACCCATTCCCACAAAAGTGAGTTTTGAGCCTTTATTGAGCACACAATTACATATCATTTGACTAAATGCTCATTTTTCGTTTCTTTTGTGAATAGCCGCTTGGTTCTTACGACTCTAGAACTTGCCATGACAAGACATTCCCGGTCCTTATCAACTTAAACCCGAGTAAGTAAATGATGGAGGCATTAGGACTAATCCTTTTTATTTCTACACCATTATTTTTCTTTTTCTTTTACCACTTACCCAAAAATCCCCCTAGTTAGCCCCTTTGAGCCTAAACCTTTTCGTTTCATCACCCAAACAAAAACCCTTTTACCCACCAAAACTTTTTTCATTTTTAACCCTTTATTTTAGTAACAAGTTCGGTTCTTCGTAAAAAAAAAAGTGTGATAATGATGAAGCAAAAAGAAAATAAACAAACAAGTTAATAAAAAATAACTTAGTTTGAATAAAAGCTTCATCAAAATAAAAAGTTGCAAAAATACGAAAACCGACACTTGTTACGCTTTTAGCCCTTTTTCTACTAACCACTAACCCAACCACCTACCTTTAACCCTAGCCTAACCCTTAACCCACAAAGTCCTCTTGATATCTACAAAGGTATAAAAGTTAAAAAGGAGGAGGATTGATTTCTTGGCAAGCCTATGGTAGGAATAAGTTCCATGCCGCTCTCGAGTGATTCACTAAAAATACACCTTCGGCCGAGTGTGAGTGATTTCCCCGTGAGGTATGTGAACTTGTATATAAATAGAATTTTAAAAAGGCATGTTATGCCGAAATAAGTAATTTCTTTTATGAAAAGTTCTAAATAAATCATTACGAATAGGAATGTAAATAAATAAAAATAAAAACCCAAAAAGATCTTGGAAATCCCGACACTCTACGACAAGCCCAAAACCTTCTCTTCTACCTATTCCATTTGGGATTGTAAGCCACATATTAAAGAGTTTTGCTTGAGGACAAGCAAACGTTCAAGTGTGGGGGTATTTGATGTATGTAAAATGCAACATATAAATTACATCAAATGAGGCATAAAACTAACCCTTTTTAAGTACTAATATTGGAAAAAGAGTGTTTTTGTCTTCCTTTTGTATTTTCAGGATTAAATGAGCTCAAAAAACGCAAAAGAAGCAAAAAGACAGCTAAATCCAACATAAATACAAGAAAAGGAATATTAGTGGACTGCCCGACCCCTCAACGGCACCTTCCAAAGCAAAGTAGAGAAATCAGAAGACTGAACACGCCCCGTGCTCAGCCAGCACGGGGCCGTGCCCAAGAAGCAGCAGAAAAGACAAACCTATAGAAGCTTCTATTGCCCACCACGGGCCGTGCTCAGCGGACACGGGGGCGTGTCGAAAGTACAGCAGGCGCATTTATTGTAATTGCGAATTACAATTAATGAGGAGAGAGATTGTCAGACAGACACGGGGCCGTGCCCAGCGGACACGGGGCCGTGCCCAGCTCTCTGTTCAGCCTATAAATAGGAGTGCTTGGATTTATTTCATCTCATCCCTTGGCACACCACCTCTCTCACACTTCATCCACCACCCACCACCATCACAACACCATCATCCACCACCATCATCCATTGTCCATCGTAGAGTGTGTGAGTCGTCTCGGGATCCAAGATTGATCGTAAGAGTTCTTGACAATCAAGGCCATGTTTGCCTAAGTCTCTTACATCACTTGGTGAAGACAAAGTGTCTAGTATAATACTTTTTATTTCTAATCTTTTGCACTTTTTATTTGGTTTTGTATTAATGACTTTAATAACTAGTTACTTATGTTGAAGGTGATCTTTCCTTATCGTTTGTCCGTGGTGTCTTGGCATTATTTTACTGTCTATATAAAATAAAGGATTTTCACCATTCATATCTCCACGGTCTATATGGAGATATGTTGGCTACCTGGTCGGGGGTTAAGGGAACGGTTTGGTAAAGGTCTTGCCATTGTTCAGCGTTTAGAGGTCCTGCAATGGACGTGGGTCAAATTTAGTAGGACCTCCTTCAATACTTCACGGTATTGGATGGCGGGGGTCCAAACTCTTTGATCCCCTCATAAGTTAACTACTATTAATACTATAACCCGGCTATTTAGGACTGTATCCCTGCTGACTCAGACTACTTAGCCGAGGGTAACGTCACCGCCAAAAGCGGGGCCTACCACAATACTGCATTAATAACTTAATTCATTATCTTCCAATAATCCACCCTTTTAGGATTGTATCCCTGCTGACTCAAACTACTGGGGTGAGGGTAACGTCACCTTCAAAAGAGGGGCCTACTACAATAACTAAGATAATCTCTTAATTATGTGCAAAAGTGCGGAAATAATCAAAGGTTATACTAGATACGAGTCGGAACCAAGTGATTCATCTTGTCTATCTGTTTTTCTTTTATTTTTATTTTCAGCATTTTAGTTAGTTTTTAATTTTCTTAGTTTAAAACATTTTTTTAAACTTTTATTTTGATTAGACGTTGAGGATAAACCGGTACTAAAAGCTCTTGTGTCCTTGGACGACCTCGGTATCTTACCAACGCTATACTACACTCAACGATGGGTGCACTTGCCCATATGTGTGTTTAGTGTTAGTGAAATATCGTGTTTTATAAATTTAAAACTTGGCTAAAATAAGTGTTAAAAAGGGCTTAAAATATACACCTAAAATAAGTAACACTTCGCACGCATCAAGTTTTTGGCGCCGTTGCCGGGGACACAAGGATTTTAAGAAAGTTTAAAATCGACGGCCTAATCAGTTTTTTTCAAAACCTTTTCAAAACGCGCGCACATTTTTCTGCATTTTAGTTTAGTTTGCCTTTACAGTAGCCTGAACACGGGGCCATGCTCACTGAACACGCCCCCGTGCTGCATATTTTTAGTTAGATACCCAGATACAGAGTCTGAACACGGGGCCGTGCTCACTGAACATGCCCCCGTGCTCAACGTGACCAGTAATTTTAATTAAAACGCCCAGATACAGATCCTGAACACGGGGCCGTGTTCACCAGACACGGGGCCGTGTCCAGCCTTCTGTTTCAGTCTTTGTTTTCATTTTCTGGTCCCGAGACTCAGTTGTGGTCTGCTGAGTGATTCTTATGGATCAATACTCAGGAGGTTACAACTACACCTATGATGAGGATGATTATAGGGGTAATTATTGCACTAAACGTCGTAATACACGTTCGATTCAAAATAATCACTCGTATCAACCATCCAATTCATACGCTTACTATGAGGAGCCCAGGTACGAGCCATCAACTTCATACACATCCTATGAAGGCCAAAGGTATGAACCTCCTCCCTCATACTCATGTTTTGATGAACCAAGGTATAAGCCTTCTTACTCATACTTTGAGGAACCAAGATATGAGCCACCACCTTCATATGCTTATTATGAGGAACCTTGGCGTGAACAACCCACCTCATATGAGTATTATGAAGAACAAAATTACGAACCGTATCCATCATATGCTTACAATGAAGGACAATGGTGTGAACCATCAACTTCATATGGGTATTATGAGGAACAAAGGGTCGAACAACCGGATTCAAGCTTAGAAAATAATGATTCTTTTTCTATAACCGAAGTGACCGATAGGATATTAGAACACATTAGAGTTATCGATCGATGTATAAAAGAAGCTCGCGCAAGGGAAGAGGAGTCCCGCGCAAGAGAAGAATTAAAAAAGGAAGAGATAACTAAAAATGAAAAAATGGAAGAACAAATAAGTGAAAAACCGACACATGAGTTAAACAACGAAAAAGGTGAGTCCAACAACGTTAAAATCCAAGAAGAGTCTAATTTTGAAGAAATCAATCTCTTGACACCTTCTTTCGAAAATCATTGTTTAGTACCCACTCATGCTAAGTTTTTAAAAGAGTTAAACACTAACACTAAAATTGACGAAACGGTAAGTGTTAAGTTAACTAATGATCAAACTTCGCTAATAAAAGAAGACCCATTTGAAATTAACATCACACCGGTTCCATGTTTCTTTCAAAATTCGTTTATTAGTAATGTCACAATCGATAAAGATCTTTGTGTTAACATAATGCCTAACTACATTTTCGAAAAATTAAGTATTAGTGATTTTTCTCCACTTCAAATACCCATTTTTCTATCCAATCGGAAAGTAATAAAATCAATCGGTATAGTTGAAGATGTTTTGGTTCAAACAAATCAAATGGTAATCCCAACCGACTTTGTCATCCTCGATGACGCTCCTCTAGTGTTGGGACGACCATTTGTAAAAACTCACGAAGCTTTGAAAAACCGGAAGTTCAACAATTTACCTCTTCATTTAGGGGCATTTAAAAGAAGTGTCGATCTCGAACGATCAATGAAATATCCATTCGGCAATAATGACCCCCTAATTGAAGATGAAGATGAACCACCCGATACAAGTGAAGAGATTGACCACTTTGTTGAAGAAGAGGTCGCCATAGAACAAACTTTTAAAGTTCTTGATCGAAACAAGCAACCAAATAAGGAGTCTCCTAAAGACCCACCACTTGAGCTCAAAGAACTTCCAAAAGGTTTGGAATATGCTTTTCTAGACAAAGATGGTAAGTTACCTGTAATTATTTCGTCTAAATTAGATAACTTAGAAAAAGAAAAACTAATTAATCTTTTGAAAAAACACAAAAATGCAATAGCTTGGAAACTTGTTGACATAAAAGGAATTAGTCCTTCTATGTGCACACACAAAATTTTGATAAATGATGACTACAAATCGGTCATACAACCACAACGTCGAGTAAATCCAAATGTTCAAGAAGTGGTTAAAAACGAAGTCATCAAATTACTTGACGCCGGACTTATCTATCCTATTTCCGATAGTCCTTGGGTAAGTCCCGTCCAAGTAGTTCCAAAGAAAGGAGGTATGACGGTAATTACTAACGAAAAGAATGAATTAATACCAACGAGAACCGTCACAGGATGGAGAGTATGTATAGATTATAGACGATTAAATGAAGCAACAAGAAAGGATCATTTTCCTTTACCCTTCATTGATCAAATGTTAGAAAGATTATCCGGTCATAAATTTTACTGTTTCTTGGATGGTTTTTCAGGTTACTTTCAAATCCCGATAGCACCCGAAGACCAAGAAAAGACAACTTTCACATGTCCCTATGGAACTTTTGCTTATCGACGCATGCCGTTTGGTCTATGTAATGCCCCCGCAACATTCCAACGTTGCATGGTAGCCATTTTCCATGACATGATAGAAAAGACAATGGAAGTCTTCATGGACGACTTTTCTATCTTTGGGGATTCATACGACCAATGCCTCGATAACCTTGAACGAATGCTATCCCGATGTGAGGAAACTAACCTCGCCCTTAATTGGGAAAAATGCCATTTGATGGTAACGGAGGGAATAGTACTCGGTCACAAAATCTCAAGCGAAGGAATGGAGGTGGATCGAGCCAAAATAGATACCATTTCTAGATTACCACCTCCATCCTCCGTAAGAGCTATTAGAAGTTTCCTAGGGCATGCCGGATTTTATAGGCGGTTTATCAAAGACTTTTCAAAGATCTCAAGGCCTCTAACAAAATTACTTGAAAAAGATGCTCCTTTCATCTTTGACAAGGATTGCAATCAAGCATTTCTAACCCTAAAGGAAATGCTAGTCAATGCACCTATCATGATAGCACCTGATTGGAAATTTCCTTTCGAAATCATGTGTGATGCTAGTGACTTTGCAGTTGGAGCTGTCTTGGGACAGAGAAAAGAAAAGCATTTCCACCCAATATATTATGCTAGTAAAACACTTAACGATGCACAAGAAAATTACACAACAACTGAAAAAGAGTTACTAGCTGTGGTATTTGCTTTTGATAAATTTCGTTCTTATCTTGTTCTTTCTAAAACTATAGTCTATACAGACCATGCAGCCATTCGATATCTCTTTAAGAAGCAAGACGCAAAACCACGTTTGATTAGGTGGATTCTACTCCTCCAAGAATTTGACATTGAAATCAAGGACAAAAGAGGAGCAGAAAATACCGCAGCAGATCATCTTTCACGTTTAGAAGACCCAGCTTTGGAGGCAACCAGGGACGAGCAAATCAACGAAAAATTTCCAACTGAGTCCCTGGAAATGGTGGAATATAAGGAAGAACCATGGTACGCCGACTTTGCTAACTACCTAGCTAGCGGTATTGTCGCAAAAGGATGGCCACATCATCAAAGAAAAAAATTCTTTGCCAATGTGAAACACTACTTTTGGGAAGATCCATATCTTTTCAAAATGTGTGCCGACCAACTCGTCAGACGATGCGTACATGGTAGTGAAGCACGAAGAATTCTCCGCCATTGTCATGAAGGTCCATACGGAGGACATCATGGTGCTGCCAGTACCGCACGAAAGGTATTCGATTCAGGATTTTATTGGCCAACCATTTACAAAGATGCTCAAAATCTTGTAAAGACATGTGATGCTTGCCAAAGAACAGGTAATATTTCTTCCAAAAACGAAATGCCACAAAATGGCATTCTTGTTTGTGAAATTTTTGATGTATGGGGACTCGACTTTATGGGACCTTTCCCACCATCGAAAGGAAACAAATACATACTTGTGGCAGTAGATTACTTGTCTCAATGGGCCGAGGCCGAGGCACTTCCAACAAATGATGGAAGAGTAGTGGTAAGATTTCTGAAAAAATTATTCTCTCGTTTTGGCACACCTAAAGCTTTAATAAGTGATAGAGGTACCCATTTTTGCAACCATCAACTTGAATTTTTTTTAACAAGATATGGGGTCTATCACCGGGTTTCGACAGCATATCACCCTCAAACAAACGGACAAGCCGAAGTGACTAATAGAGGGTTAAAACGAATACTCGAAAAAACCGTAGGGTTAAATAGAAAGGAATGGGCTGATAAATTAGATGATGCTTTATGGGCTTTTCGAACTGCTTATAAAACAACGATAGGTACAACCCCATATAAGCTAGTCTATGGAAAAAGTTGTCATTTGCCAGTAGAAATTGCACACAAAGCCTACTGGGCAATCAAAAATGTAAACTTAGATCTAGAATTTGCTGGTAAAAATCAATTTTGTCAAATAAATGAATTAGACGAGCTTAGGAATTATGCATACTCAAACTCCGAGATTTATAAGGAAAGAATGAAAAATTTGCATGACAAACATATTAAACCTAATGAATTTCGGGTAGGAGATTTAGTTCTTTTGTTTAATTCACGACTTCGATTGTTTCCTGGTAAATTAAAGTCTAGGTGGTCAGGACCTTTTTCCGTCACCCATATTTTTCCACACGGTGCAGTAGAAATTAAACCTCGAAATGGGCCACCATTTAAAGTCAATGGCCAACGGCTGAAACTCTATCAAGGATTTATTGAGGATGAGGAAGAAGAGATCTCGCTTCAAACCGTGGAAGAATAAAAACATCATGCCTGGTAAGTTACGAACGATTGAGACGACAAAATAAAGCGGTAAGTTTTCTAAACCATAGCTTATGGGAAAAAGGGGCACTCACACGCGCACATAAAAAAAAAAAAAAAAAACTGCTCGGCACGAGGCCGTGTCCGCTGGACACGGGGCCGTGTTCGCGCTGCAGACGGGATAAAACCCCTTTTTTAAAACAATTTCTTCATTCCACACGCCCCGTTTAAAGCTGTGGTTCCAGGCGATTTTTCGCGAAATTTCGACGTCTCTTACCGATCTAACAACGTCAAGGTATGATTCTATCACTCTTAGTAGTTAGATTAGTTACTTGCATGTCGTTAAAACAACACAAATTTGGGGAAAAATCTAGGGTTCTTGATGTTCATCCGGATCGAACCTAAAATTTTTGCCTAAATCTGTTTGCATTTAGTTAGATTAGTGTTAAGGGAAGTAAATACACTTAGATTGTTCATAGATTCACCCGATTTCTTACAAAAACCCCAAACCCTTGTTCTTGAACCGAAAAAGATAAAATTGATAAGGTAAACGGGATATTTTGGGAAAAACGGTGTTTAGGGTTTCATTTTCGGGGGAAACCACACCTATTGGACCAAAAATTTTCAAGTTTTCGAAACCGGGTCGAAAAATGAAGTTTTTGAGTAACAGACCTCTGGACACGGGGCCGTGTCCGCTGGACACGGGGTCGTGTCCAGCCCGCTGTTTGCAGTTTTGTCCGAAAACATTTCTGTTTCGTGCTAATTTTTGGTGTATTCTTTTAGATGGCAAAGTTCACAAGGTTCAATGCAAGTGAGCTTGATGCAAGGGCAAGGTATGAGGTTCTTCAAACAAGACCCGAAGAGTACCCCAGGAGAGCTTGCACGGATCTGTTAACCTTGGTAAACCAGCTGAACCGATTCAACAACATCGTTACGGGACCACTAGCTGTTGCATTAAACACTAGGCTTCGGTCGGTGCATCAATGCACCATGGAGTTCTACAGTACCTTCAACTTCAATTCAAGGTGTGACCCATTCGACAATGAAAGGGTTGTATTTCGGTGTGGAGGGACAATGTACTCGATCTCCATGGCACAGTTTGGAGCCATAATAGGTCTATACCAAGAAAAGGAATCGGGAAACGAAGAAAATACCGGGGGATTACGAGACTTGGAGGGAAATGAAAGACAAGCCGCATGGGCTCAAATCGGTGAAGGAATCTACGACCCTCGTAGCACCAAGAGTACGAAGCTAAGGGATCCGCTCTATCGCTACATTCACAGGATCCTCACCTACTCTCTAAACCAACGTCACGACAGTAGCGGTGTTGTAGGGTTGAAAGATTTGGTTGTCCTCCACTGTATCCACAACCAAAAGCCTCTCGATGTTCCGTATCTCCTGTTAAGAAACATGCATCTCAACCGCCTTGCTCGAGCTCCAACGCCTATCTTCTTCGGAGGATGGGTGTACCGTCTTTTTAAGCATTACACACAAATTCCAAGAGCCTTTGAAAGAAGCCCATGGTCGGGACGAGTTGACTACCACATTTGCCGAGCCATGAACTTACTCTATGAGGCGGAAGACGGAACATTGAGTTTCCAAAGAACGCAAGGCTATGCATGGAACCCACAGGAGGCCCTAGTTCTTCACGCACCACCTCCCCACCACCAGTATCCACCTCATGGTGATCCGGGTCAATCCTCCTCACAAGGAGGCGGTTTTCCTAATTTTCAAAGCTTACATGATCTTATGCAGGAAAACCTCATGTGTACCAGGAACGCCTACAACCTCGCCAACAACACATACCACCGGGTCGGAGCTATTGAACGCAACATCAACGATATACAAGACGATATCGGCAGCATCCGGGAGTACATGGCGGGGCATGGGGATGGAGGTGATGAGAGCGATGAAGATATGGAGTAGAGGGTTTGGAGGAGCAGGAGCGGGTTGATGGCGAGCCCACAGGTTTAAGTCCCTTTATCTATCGAACGATTGGTGGCCTGCGTGCCAGAAGTTGAACAATTTACTTTCCTTAAACACTTTTATTTTCCGTTTTATTTTTCTTTTACTTTATGCTTGGAACAATTAACTGTGGTAATGTAGGATGTCTGTGTTGCTTGGTGTTGTATTAAGTGATGAAACAGGTACAAACCAAGGCTTGGGGTGCTAAGCCTCAGCACTTATAGGGCCAGGATGGAAAAACCGGAGGAAGAAACCTGTTTTTCAGGCTTTCAGACTGTCCACACGGGGACGTGTCCAGCCAACACGCCCCCGTGCTCACCTCCCAGACCTGCTGTTTGGCTTTTGTTCTGCAGAATTTTGTCAGACACGTGGCCGTGTCCAGTGGACACGGGGCCGTGTCCACCTTCTGTAAGTTCTTGTTACTGGCACCTGAACACGGGGTCGTGCCCACTCAACACGGGGCCGTGTTCAGTGCCCAGTAACACAAATTTTTGATTTTTAAACACTATTTTACACATCTAATCAACCTAAAAATTTATTTTTGGGACACATTGAGGACAATGTGTAATTTAAGTGTGGGGGGGATGCTAAAACCTTGAATTTTGCAAGTCCTAAATACAAGCCT
Organism: Helianthus tuberosus; assembly: GCA_030545235.1. Lineage (NCBI taxonomy): Eukaryota > Viridiplantae > Streptophyta > Magnoliopsida > Asterales > Asteraceae > Helianthus > Helianthus tuberosus. The sequence continues at coordinate 17,743 of JARYGA010043250.1, forward strand.
TACACAAAACTCTATTGGAACCGCTAATCACCCCAAATTTTTTTCAAAAATTTCATTTTTTTTACTTGTCTAGGTTTAACTCGGAAAATTCAAGTTCTCAAAAAGGTTATATTTTTACAAATTTAAAACCGATAGCGTAGTGATAAAAAGAACCAACATAAGAAAATTATGAAAAGGCATAGCAAACTTATTTAAAATTTGATTATATATACTTGATCACATAAAAACCCATTCCCACAAAAGTGAGTTTTGAGCCTTTATTGAGCACACAATTACATATCATTTGACTAAATGCTCATTTTTCGTTTCTTGTGTGAATAGCCGCTTGGTTCTTACGACTCTAGAACTTGCCATGACAAGACATTCCCGGTCCTTATCAACTTAAACCCGAGTAAGTAAATGATGGAGGCATTAGGACTAATCCTTTTTATTTCTACACCATTATTTTTCTTTTTCTTTTACCACTTACCCAAAAATCCCCCTAGTTAGCCCCTTTGAGCCTAAACCTTTTCGTTTCATCACCCAAACAAAAACCCTTTTACCCACCAAAACTTTTTTCATTTTTAACCCTTTATTTTAGTAACAAGTTCGGTTCTTCGTAAAAAAAAAAGTGTGATAATGATGAAGCAAAAAGAAAATAAACAAACAAGTTAATCAAAAATAACTTAGTTTGAATAAAAGCTTCATCAAAATAAAAAGTTGCAAAAATACGAAAACCGACACTTGTTACGCTTTTAGCCCTTTTTCTACTAACCACTAACCCAACCACCTACCTTTAACCCTAGCCTAACCCTTAACCCACAAAGTCCTCTTGATATCTACAAAGGTATAAAAGTTAAAAAGGAGGAGGATTGATTTCTTGGCAAGCCTATGGTAGGAATAAGTTCCATGCCGCTCTCGAGTGATTCACTAAAAATACACCTTCGGCCGAGTGTGAGTGATTTCCCCGTGAGGTATGTGAACTTGTATATAAATAGAATTTTAAAATGGCATGTTATGCCGAAATAAGTAATTTCTTTTATGAAAAGTTCTAAATAAATCATTACGAATAGGAATGTAAATAAATAAAAATAAAAACCCAAAAAGATCTTGAAAATCCCGACACTCTACGACAAGCCCAAAACCTTCTCTTCTACCTATTCCATTTGGGAGTGTAAGCCACATATTAAAGAGTTTTGCTTGAGGACAAGCAAACGTTCAAGTGTGGGGGTATTTGATGTATGTAAAATGCAACATATGAATTACATCAAATGAGGCATAAAACTAACCCTTTTTAAGTACTAATATTGGAAAAAGAGTGTTTTTGTCTTCCTTTTGTATTTTCAGGATTAAATGAGCTCAAAAACGCAAAAGAAGCAAAAAGACAGCTAAATCCAACATAAATACAAGAAAAGGAATATTAGTGGACTGCCCGACCCCTCAACGGCACCTTCCAAAGCAAAGTAGAGAAATCAGAAGACTGAACACGCCCCGTGCTCAGCCAGCACGGGGCCGTGCCCAAGAAGCAGCAGAAAAGACAAACCTATAGAAGCTTCTATTGCCCACCACGGGCCGTGCTCAGCGGACACGGGGGCGTGTCGAAAGTACAGCAGGCGCATTTATTGTAATTGCGAATTACAATTAATGAGGAGAGAGATTGTCAGACAGACACGGGGCCGTGCCCAGCGGACACGGGGCCGTGCCCAGCTCTCTGTTCAGCCTATAAATAGGAGTGCTTGGATTCATTTCATCTCATCCCTTGGCACACCACCTCTCTCACACTTCATCCACCACCCACCACCATCACAACACCATCATCCACCACCATCATCCATTGTCCATCGTAGAGTGTGTGAGTCGTCTCGGGATCCAAGATTGATCGTAAGAGTTCTTGACAATCAAGGCCATGTTTGCCTAAGTCTCTTACATCACTTGGTGAAGACAAAGTGTCTAGTATAATACTTTTTATTTTTAATCTTTTGCACTTTTTATTTGGTTTTGTATTAATGACTTTAATAACTAGTTACTTATGTTGAAGGTGATCTTTCCTTATCGTTTGTCCGTGGTGTCTTGGCATTATTTTACTGTCTATATAAAATAAAGGATTTTCACCATTCATATCTCCACGGTCTATATGGAGATATGTTGGCTACCTGGTCGGGGGTTAAGGGAACGGTTTGGTAAAGGTCTTGCCATTGTTCAGCGTTTAGAGGTCCTGCAATGGACCTGGGTCAAATTTAGTAGGACCTCCTTCAATACTTCACGGTATTGGATGGCGGGGGTCCAAACTCTTTGATCCCCTCATAAGTTAACTACTATTAATACTATAACCCGGCTATTTAGGACTGTATCCCTGCTGACTCAGACTACTTAGCCGAGGGTAACGTCACCGCCAAAAGCGGGGCCTACCACAATACTGCATTAATAACTTAATTCATTATCTTCCAATAATCCACCCTTTTAGGATTGTATCCCTGCTGACTCAAACTACTGGGGTGAGGGTAACGTCACCTTCAAAAGAGGGGCCTACTACAATAACTAAGATAATCTCTTAATTATGTGCAAAAGTGCGGAAATAATCAAAGGTTATACTAGATACGAGTCGGAACCAAGTGATTCATCTTGTCTATCTGTTTTTCTTTTATTTTTATTTTCAGCATTTTAGTTAGTTTTTAATTTTCTTAGTTTAAAACATTTTTCTAAACTTTTATTTTGATTAGACGTTGAGGATAAACCGGTACTAAAAGCTCTTGTGTCCTTGGACGACCTCGGTATCTTACCAACGCTATACTACACTCAACGATGGGTGCACTTGCCCATATGTGTGTTTAGTGTTAGTGAAATATCGTGTTTTATAAATTTAAAACTTGGCTAAAATAAGTGTTAAAAAGGGCTTAAAATATACACCTAAAATAAGTAACCCTTCGTACGCATCAACTCCTATTCGTAATGATTTATTTAGAACTTTTCATAGGAGAAATTACTTATTTGGGCATAACATGCCTTTTTAAAATTCCATTTAGATACAAGTTCACATACCTCACGGGAGAAATCACTCACACTCGGCCGAAGGTGTATTTTTAGTGAATCACTCGAGAGCGGCATGGAACTTATTCCAACCATAGGCTTGCCAAGCAATCAATCCTCCTCCTTTTTAACTTTTATACATTTGTAAATATCAAGAGGACTTTGTGGGTTAAGGGTTAGGCTTGGGTTAAAGGTAGGTGGTTGGGATAGTGGTTAGTGGTTAGTAGAAAAAGGGCGAAAAACGTAACAAGTGTCGGTTTTCGTAGGACTTTCTTATTTTTGCAACCTTTTATTTTGATGAAGCTTTTATTCAAACAAAGTTATTTTTGATGAACTTGTTTGTTTATTTTCTTTTTGCTTCATCATCAACACATTTTTTTTTGATCATACGAAAAACCGAACTTGTTACTAAAACAAAGGGTTAAAAATGAAAAAGGTTTTGGTGGGTAAAAGGGTTTTTGGTTTGGGTGATGAAATGAAAAGGTTTAGGCTCAAAGGGGCTAACTAGGGGGATTTTTTTTGGGTAGGTGGTAAAAGAAAAAGAAAAATAATGGTGTATAAATAAAAAGGGTTAGTCCTAATGCCTCCATCATTTACTTACTCGGGTTTAAGTTGATAAGGACCGGGAATGTATCGTCATGGCAAGTTCTAGAGTTGTAAGAACCAAGCGGCTATTCACACAAGAAACGAAAAATGAGCATTTAGTCTAATGATATGTAATTGTATGCTCAATAAAGGCTCAAAACTCACTTTTGTGGGAATGGGTTTTTTATGTGATCAAGTATATATAATCAAATTTTAACTAAGTTTGTCATGCCTTTTCATAATTTTCTTATGTTGGTTCTTTTTATCACTACGCTATCGGTTGTAAATTCGTAAAAATATAACCTTTTTGAGAACTTGAATTTCCCGAGTTAAACCTAGACAAGTAAAAAAATGAAATTTTTGAAAAAAATTTGGGGTGATTAGCGGTTCCAAAAGAGTTTTGTGTAAGGCTTGTATTTAGGACTTGCAAAATTCAAGGTTTTAGCATCCCCCCCACACTTAAATTACACATTGTCCTCAATGTGTCCCAAAAAATAAATTTTTAGGTTGATTAGATGTGTACATAGGTGTAAAAAGCAAAAATTTTGTGTTACTGGCAGCCTGGACACGGCCCCGTGTTGAGTGGGCACGACCCCGTGTTCAGGTGCCAGTAACGAGAACTTACAGAAGGTGGACACGGCCCCGTGTCCACTGGACACGGCCACGTGTCTGACAAAAATCTGCAGGACAGAAGCCAAACAGCAGGTCTGGGAGGTGAGCACGGGGGCGTGTTGGCTGGACACGTCCCCGTGTGGACAGTCTGAAAGCCTGAAAAACAGGTTTCTTCCTCCGGTTTTTCCATCCTGGCCCTATAAGTGCTGAGGCTTAGCATTCCAAGCCTCGGTTTGTACCTGTTTCATCACTTAATACCACACCAAGCAACACAAACATCCTAAAATACCATAATTAATTGTTCCAAGCATAAAGTAAAAGTAAAAGAAAAATAAAATGCAGGAAATAGTTAGGAAAAGTAAATTGTCTAACACTTGGCACGCAGGCCAACAATTGTTCAAGATTGCAAAGGGTTAACCTGGGAAGTCATCCATCAACCGCTTCCTCCTATGCTCCTCCCGCCTACTCCATAGCATCATCATCATCATCATCATCATCATCATCATCATCATCATCATCATCATCGTCATCCCCTCCATGGCGTGCAATGTGGTCTCGTATGTATCCGACATCGTCTTGGATCTCGGATAGGTTTCTCTCGATAGCTCCGACCCGGTGGTAGGTGTTGCTCGCCATGTTATAGGTGTTCCGAGTACACATGAGGTTTTCCTGCAACAAATCATGCAAACTTTGAAAATTAGGAAAACCGCCTCCCGAGGAGGATGATTGGCCCGGATCACCGTGGGGTGGGTATTGGTACTGATGATGTTGCGGAGCTGGGAGGACAAGTGCTTCTTGTGGGTTCCATGCATGACCTTGCATCCTTTGAAAGGTTACCGTCCCGTCTTCTGCCTCATAAATCAGGTTCATCAAGTGGCATATGTGAATATCCACCGTACCCGAAAATGGGCTCCTCTAAAATGACCTCGGAATGTGGGCGAAGTTCTTGAAGAGACGGTACACCCATCCCCCAAAGAAAATAGGAGTTGGTGCACTAGCAAGGTGGTTGTGATGCATGTTTCGAAGCATGAGGAACGGAACATCGAGCGGCCTGCGGTTGTGAATGCAATGGAGGACAAGCAAATCTCTTAACCCAACGACGCCACCACTGTCATGTCTTTGGCTAAGAGAGTAGCCGAGGAGCCTATGAATGTATCTGTAAGGCGGATCCCTCAGCTTGGTACTCTTAGTGCTACTCGGATTGTAGAATCCTTCCCCAATCTGAGCCCACATGGCTTGGCGCTCGTTGTCTTCAATCTCTCTCAATCCCCCTGTATTGTCTTCGTTTCCCGCATCCTCTTCCGCATACAACCCGATAATCGACCCGAATTGTGCCATGGAGATCGAATACCTCATTCCGCCACACCGGAATGACACCCCGTCATTATCGAACGGGTCACACCTTGAAGTGAATGCAAAGGTGCTGTAAAATTCCAAGGTGCATTCATGGACGGAACGGAGTCGGGTTGTTAGTGCGACTCTGAGTGGTCCCGTGACAATGTTGTTGAAACGGTCAATTTGATTCACCATGGTTAGTAGTTCTGTGCACGCCTGCCTCGGGTATTCCTCCGGCCTTGTTTGAAGAAGCTCGTATCGAGCTCTTGCATCTAGCTCATTGGCGTTGAATCTTGTAAACTTACTGGCCATCTGCAAGAATACACCAAAAGTTAGCATGAAACAGAAATATTTTCGGACAAAACTGCAAACAGCGGGCTGGACACGACCCCGTGCCCAGCGGACACGGCCCCGTGTCCAGAGGTCTGTTACTCAAAATTTCCATTTTTCGACCCGGTTTCGAAAACTTGAAAAGTTTTGGTCCAATAGGTGCGGTTTCCCCCGAAAATGAAACCCTAAGTGCCGTTTTTCCCAAAATATCCTGTTTACCCTATCAATTTTATCTTTTTCGGTTCAAGAACAAGGGTTTGGGGTTTTTGCAAGAAATCGGGTGAATCTATGAACAATACAAGTGTATTTACTTCCCTTAACACTAATCTACCTAAATGCAAACAGATTTAGGCAAAAATTTGAGGTTCGATCCGGATGAACTTCAAGAACCCTAGATTTTTCCCCAAATTTGTGGTGTTTTAACTACATGCAAGTAACTAATCTAACTACTAAGAGTGATAGAATCATACCTTGACTTTGTTAGATCGATAGGAGACGTCGAAATTTCGCGAAAAATAGCCTGGAACCAGAGCTTTTGTGGGGAAACGGGGCGTGTGGAATGAAGAAACTGTTTTGAAAAAGGGGTTTTATCCCGTCTGCAGCGCGAACACGGCCCCGTGTCCAGCGGACACGGCCTCGTGCTGAGCAGTTTTTTTTTTTAAGTGCTCGTGTGAGTGCCCCTTTTTCCCATAAGCTATGGTTAGGAAACTTACCGCTTTATTTTGTCGTCTCAATCGTTCGTAACTTACCAGGCATGATGTTTTTATTCTTCCACCGTTTGAAGCGAGGTTTCTTCTTCCTCATCCTCAATAAATCCTTGATAGAGTTTCAGCCGTTGGCCATTGACTTTAAATGGTGGCCCATTTCGAGATTTAATTTCTACTGCACCGTGTGGAAAAAGAAAAAGGTCCTGACCATCTAGACTTTAATTTACCAGGAAACAATCGAAGTCGTGAATTAAACAAAAGAACTAAATCTCCTACCCGAAATTCATTAGGTTTAATATGTTTGTCATGCAAATTTTTCATTCTTTCCTTATAAATTTCAGAGTTTGAGTATGCATAATTCCTAAGCTCGTCTAATTCATTTATTTGACAAAATCGATTTTTACCAGCAAATTCTAGATCTAAGTTTACATTTTTGATTGCCCAGTAGGCTTTGTGTGCAATTTCTACTGGCAAATGACAACTTTTTCCATAAACTAGCTTATATGGGGTTGTACCTATTGTTGTTTTATAAGCAGTTCGAAAAGCCCATAAAGCATCGTCTAATTTATCAGCCCATTCCTTTTTATTTAACCCTACGGTTTTTTCGAGTATTCGTTTTAAACCTCTATTAGTCACTTCGGCTTGTCCGTTTGTTTGAGGATGATATGCTGTTGAAACCCGGTGATAGACCCCATATCTTGTTAAAATTTTTTCAAGTTGATGGTTGCAAAAATGGGTACCTCTATCACTTATTAAAGCTTTAGGTGTGCCAAAATGAGAGAATAATTTTTTCAGAAATCTTACCACGACTCTTCCATCATTTGTTGGAAGTGCCTCGGCCTCGGCCTATTTAGACAAGTAATCTACTGCCACAAGTATATATTTGTTTCCTTTCGATGGTGGGAAAGGTCCCATAAAGTCTAGTCCCCACACGTCAAAAATTTCACAAACAAGAATGCCATTCTGTGGCATTTCGTTTTTGGAAGAAATATTACCTGTTCTTTGGCAAGCATCACATGTCTTTACAAGACTTTGAGCGTCTTTGTAAATGGTTGGCCAATAAAATCTTGAATCGAATACCTTTCGTGCGGTACTGGTAGCACCATGATGTCCTCCGTATGGACCTTCATGACAATGGCGGAGAATTCTTCGTGCTTCACTACCATGTACGCATCGTCTGGCGAGCTGGTCGGCACACATTTTGAAAAGTGTTGATACATGATGTCTAAAGCCTTCGTCATAAGTTTAGGGTCTAAATATGTCAAGTATGTAAAGTATAGGGGTCTGAATGTAAAGTTTAAGTTAGTATGTTAAGGTTTCGCTTCAGGGTCATGATGTAAGCCTCAAGCGAAATCAACTGATAAGATTTCGCTTAAGGAATGTTGAAGCGAAATCTTGTGCCTATATATAGGCTAGTGTAGTTCTCAGTTGGTACGCTTCAGAAAAGTTGTAACGAAGTGCTGCCAGTTTTTCAAGTCAATATATAACCGAGAACAAGTGTTTAAAGTGAATCTATTCTGATTTCTACTCCTTTCTATCTGATTCTAATCTGTTTAGATGTTTCCGCCATCTGAATAGTGTAAACACACTCAGACTGACTCATTCGGTCGACAAATACGATCCTACAATTGGTATCAGAGCCAAGTATGAGTGTGTTCACTTGAATCAGTAGGTTTTTATTCACAAAAACTGATTTCTGGACGAAAACACGGACAAAATGGACTAAATTTTTTCACAGTGTGTGTAAAAGTGTGTTTTAACAAAGCCTTGAGAATCTCAGATTAAAACTCGGACTAAAACTGACAAAAATGACTTGAAAACCAGGTTTCGCTTGAGCGAGTAGTTTGTTTGTTGGTTTTGTGAAGCGAAACCATAGATTTCGCTTGAGAAATTTTGACTGCTTGAAGCGAAATTGTAGATTTCGCTTGAAAAAATTCTGTTTTTGGATAAAAGTTGGGTTGAAGCGAAATCATTGATTTCGCTTGAGATTTTGTTGGTTGAAGCGAAATCATACTTTGGTTGATTTTAAAAGATTTCGCTTGAAGTGTTTAAGTGATTTCGCTTGAAGATTACTGATAGTCCATAGTGTTTGTGAACTTGTTCGATAGTCTGATTTTGTGAAAAGTGTGTGTGTGAAAATTTTAAAAAATACTCGGTAAATTTCTAAAAATGGAAAACCAAGAGTTTTATAACTTCTTCTCGGGAAGTGGTATGGTAGCCGGACAAACCTCGGGTAGTGTTATGCAAAACGTCAGCATGGAGAATGAATTGGGAACAATGCAAAAGCCTCCCAAACTGATGAACATAGATGAATATGCGGGATGGTCAGGCAGATTTAAGAACTGGGTTCAGGCTAATCATTTTGAATGTTGGATGAAAATAGAGAAACAGTATGTTCCACCAGTTGATGGTTTAAACAACAAGAAGAATATTCAGAGCTTGACAGAATCAGAACAGAATGATTTCAAAGCAGAAAAAAAGATGATTAGTATTCTCCAGCAGGCTGTCAAAGAAGACATTCTAGTATTGTTGCAATATGAAGATAATGCTCAATCTATGTGGTTTGCATTGAAAGCAAAGTTTGAAGGTAGTGCTTCCATGATTAAAAATAAGAAGGCATTGTTCAAGAAAGAGTTTGATATTTTTACCAGTATGAAGGGTGAAACTACAAGGCAACTAATTGAGAGATATTGTCATCTGGTGCTTGAGATGAATAGATTAAAGATTGAAAAGACAGATGAAGAATGGATTGATAAATTGGCTGATGCATTACCTTATGACGAGTGGGGTACATATCTGATGATGCTAAAGAACAATTCAGACTTTGCCAATTACAATCTTAGTTTGTTCATAGAAAAGATTGAAGCTCACGAGTTGGAATTGATGAAAATTAAGAAAATGAATGCAGCAAGTGTGCAGCAAGATGTATCGTTGTATTACAAAGGCAACCCTTCAGTTTCAACCAATCAAAGTCCAAAAATACAAACAGGGTTCATTGCTGATAACACTTCAAATGTTTCTTCAAACACTCCACAATCTGGAAACTCTTCACCATTTGTGAACTATGATCCAAATTTCAAAGCTCAAGAGCAGTCTTCACCTCAAAGCTCTACAAGTTCAAATAATCAGGCTTATGTTTCTGGGGTGCATTGCAACATCGCGGTGAATATTAAGAATGGAAATGAAATTACTGAAACAGCCGCGAAATAACACATTGCATTACTTGCTTCCGTTCTTGAGGCGTATGAAGGATTAGTGGCGGGTAGGATTGGTAATCCTGATATGACCAAAGAGGATTACGACCAGATTGACCCGGAGGAGCTTGAACTGATTGATATAAAATGGGGCATGGCGAGTTTGGTTAGAAGAGCACAACGGTTTATGGAGATTACTGGTAGAAACAGTCTCTCAGGTCCTGATCAGAAGTTAGGGTTCGATAAATCGAAAGTTACGTGTTTCAAGTGTAAGGAACGTGGTCATTTTAAGAGAGAGTGTCCAAATCGTGAAGTGAACAACCATCAGAATCCATTCACCAAAGACTATTACAATCAAGCAATTTATCACCGACCAAATCAACAACAAATTGTTCAAAGGCCACAAATTGAGAATAAACCGGAAAAGGCAATGATTGTGAATCAAGATGATGAAAAGGTAGCTGCAGGGTTTAGCTGGGATAAATATATTCCCGGTAGCGATGGACAGGCAATGATGGCTGAAGTTGTGGAAATTTCTGAGAAAGTGTCTGAACCGGAAATTGTTACTGAAGATGTTTCTGTAGTTGCTGAAGAGGTTTCTGCTGAAAATACAAACAATGTTGAAGAAATAATTGCTGAATTTCATCAATCTCAATCTGAGCAGGAGGTATTAGCTAGTTCTTTGAAATCTATCATGCCTCCTAAAATTTGTGAATCTTTTGCAGGTTTCTTTGAAGAACCAAGGACTGGATTGTGTCCAAGATATGATGAAAAGAAAGAATTTGTTGAAGAAATGATTGATGTGACAAAGGAAATGACCGAAGACACTTTGACAGAAATTGCTGACAAGGCTCTCATGGCTAAACTGAGAGAGGTAGACTCAGAATCTGAGGAGTCTAAGTCTGTCAGTAGTGAGTCTGTCAAACAAGAGGAATCTGGAGTTCAGGGAACCGAATCAGTCGAATTATCTGAGTCAGAGTCAAAAAATGTCGGTAAACTAGAATTAGAAACTGTTCATGAAGCAGAATGTGATGAGATAGTGGATTCAATATCTAAAACACCATGCCAAAAGTGTTTACAACCGTGCATGGAGT
>JARYGA010043251.1:0-40000 GCA_030545235.1 Helianthus tuberosus
AGTCTTTAACCTCGACGATCAGGAAGGTAAAATCTCTTTTGATAAAGCCGAGATGAAAACTGATTTCGTAAAAAGGGGATATGCAGAACAATCAAAGGTAGATACCATACAAAAAGGGTATTTTCCATCTGCACCTAGGTTTTTATTTCACACTCTTTTAAGTTGTGTTTCAAATAAAACAACAGCATTTAACGAAATACCATTGAAGATTCAATGCCTGGGCTATGCTATTTTAAACAATAAAGATTACAATTACTCCCAGGAGATCTTCAATGACATGGTAAAAAATGTTGATAGCAAATCATTTCTTCTTTTTCCAAGATTTCTGAGTTATTACTTTAAACAAAAATTTGAAAAAGAGGATGAAAATTTGCCCAAACAAGGTGTCCATTTTCAAATAAAGGGCTTAACAAAAGAAACATTTTCTAGAATGATGGCACCAATAAAATTAAAAGCAAAGGTGCCTGAGCAGACTTTAGAAACTACCACTGATCCTCAGGCAACTTCTGCTGAGCCCACTGCTCCAGGTGATCAGAGCAGCACAACCACTGCTCTGAAACCCACACCTGACATTACCAAAAAGACCAAAAGAAAAACATCCAGAAAACCCACCAAACCCAAAACAAAGGCAACTCTGGAAGATGAGATCCTAGAGCAACTGCCTGTGACAACACAAATGTCACCACAAACCACTTCTGCTACTTCCTCACAGCAGATGGTAGAAAGATCTCCATCATTGCCTATAACTCCTCCTGCATCCTCACAAAAGGATCAGGTTGTAATCACAGGGACACCAAATTATGAAGCTCTGGATCCACTTGGCTCCATCTTCCACAGTCCTGATCCCAAGGACATGTCTCTTTCAACTCCCATCCCCTCACCAATCATAATGCCACAATCCATGCTACCCCCTGTTGCATGCAGTTGTTATTGCACAGACACAAACCAGTTCCTCTCTATCACCTACCACTGAGAGTATACCCCCACAAGTAACTGGGTTTGATGTTTATACCTCTGTTATCCCAGCAACAGTTGAGGAGGTTACACTGCAGGAATTACAAGTAATTCCTGTCAGTAGTTCAAGTGGAGCAACAACTACAAATGTTGGATCAACAGGTCTACATTTGGACAGTTGTTTCATCAGTCAGACTCCCTTGAAGGCAATTTCTTCCATAGCACCTCTGGAAATCACTAGTGAGGCTATTTTGTCCACTGGTAACATCAAAGATTTATCAAGTGCTGAAGAAAGAAGTCCCCAGTACCAAGAACAAGGGGCGTCAATGGATGATTTCTGGGCTTCATGTCCTAAATCACACATTGATACAACCACCACTGGTGGGGATTCAGATGATCCTACTAAAGTAGGTGATGATTCAAAATATCAGGAATTGACGGGCAGAGTTGAAAAACTTGAAGAATCAGTTGCTGAAATAAAAGACATGGTGCAGCAGATTTTAAAAGCTCAAAAAGCACAGTTCACTGCGTTTCCACCTCAAGCACCTGCTCCATCACAAGCAATTGCTGCAAATGAGCTCTAGAATCTTTTTCAACCCATGCTTGAAAGACAAAAACAAGTGGCTGATCAGCAGCATGAAATGCATGTACAAATGCTGACCAATATGGTGGAATCAAGGTTCAAGGATACTCAAGCAGATATCAAGGCTATAAAGGCCAGCATTCAAACTACCACTGGCAAAGCTCCTTCAACCTTACTATTCTTTGATGACCCCCTTGCAGATAATGCCAAAAAGGGGGAGATAATAAAGCAAATGAAGAAGAAAGGAATAGAACATGGCCTGTGTGTTGAAACTGAGCAAGCAAAGCAAACATCTAAACCACCTCCCACAAAATCTCAAACAGCTGATATAGCAGTAGTTACAAAAACTGCTGTTAGTAGCCAAACAGCTGTCATCTCATCAACACACACCACTTTACCACACACCACCAAAACCACTGTCCTACCACCATTACCTCCTGTAATAAAACAGAAGACAACAGATGTTACAACATCTGCTGTAACGACAACAGTAGTTGGAACACCAGTTGTTTCAATCACTGTTAGTCAATCACAATCACAAACCACTGCCATTCATACCACAACCACTGAGCCACCCAATACATCATCAGCTTCTCCTACAATAAAAAGGAGAAGGATTCTCATATCTGATGATTCACCACCACCATCACCACCATCAAAAACTACCTCACCACCTCCATCCCCTGCTCAAAAGCAGAAGACAACTACTGATACATCAGTAGTTGTAATGACAACAGCAGTTGAGACACCAGTTGTTTCAACAGCTATTAGTCAATCATCCACCACTGCTCTCACCTCTCCTACATCACAACCAAAGCTTTTCAATAGAAAAAGAAAGCCAATCACTGCCGATGAGGGCATACATGATCCTAATGCTGCACAATACCCACTGGAACTTGAAGCTATTAAAAATGAGATGAGGCAATTCTATTCAGAAGAGGATACTTCAAAAAGAAGATTCTCCTCACTCATAGGCTACATGCCACCAGAGGATATGGATGATTACCTCAAAATCAAGGCAAGGCAAGCGAAACTAAGAGCTAAAGTTGAGAGTGAACGTGAACGTCTAAGCGAAGAAGGCAATGCTAAAAGACTGGATTTCTTCCTCAAAAAGGTAAAGCAGATGGAAGAGTTCGCACAAGAACTAAACAAAGAAAAGGCTGAACAACGCAAAAAGTTAAGAAAACAATATCTAGCCTACATCATGAAAGAAAAATTCTATCCTGTTGAAGAAAAACAGTTTGAAGAATGGCCAATAATTGCTCTAAAGCATGAGGCTGATAGGATTGACTGAATCAAGAATGATCCTACAAAGAAGAAAAATGCTCCAAACTGGAACAAATTCAAAAAGCTCATTGCTGACCTCACTGTTGAGTACAAAAGAAAGAAAAAGGAGCTGGTGGATGCAAAAATGGATACTGTTGAAGCCATATCAAAATGGTCAAAACAGCAGACTGATGAATCCTATGAAAGGCTGAAGAAAAGAAAGATAACTGTTTCAGGCACTTCAAAGAAGCATGAACAAATGATGAAGCTTGAGCAGAAGATAGGAAACCTCAAAACACTGTTCCGGTCTACTTTTGTGACAAACCAAGAAGAAGAAGAACAGCTGACCAGTGAAGAGGTAAAAGAAAAGGAAGTTGAGTACTTCACAGAATCCATCATGAAAATGGGTCTAAAAGAAGAAAGCTCAGAAAAACTTCAAAACCTTTTTAAAAGGGTATTAACCAAACCTGCATCACCAAACACTTCAACAGACATGACAGACATTGAAAGGCTGGAGCTGATTGAAAGAGAAACTGCAGAAGATATAGCTGCAGCAAATGATGTCATTGAAATGGCCTTCAAAAGAATGTCTGAAAGTCTGCAAGTTTTCACAAGGCCAACATCTCCCAACTCATCAGTGAATAAATCTATCCCAAGAAACCCATTGGGTTTAAAAGTACTAAAGTAGATGTCTGACCAAAAGACCCACGTATTGACTCTTGTCAGATCCAATGGCGAAGTGAAGTATATATCAAGGAAAGAAGCACTAGGCCTTAGTGTTGAAGATTTGCAGGATCTCCTTGAACTTACATGTGCAGAGATGAAGATGATACAAGTTCCAGAGACTTTGAAGCAGATTTTAAAAGAGAAGCAAAGGAACTTCTGATGAGGAATAAAGATCCAGAATAATGAATGGTTTTGGCATTATCTGTTCCAGGGGGAGATTGTTGGGATTGAACCCTACCAGAGGAACAGATAATGTAAAGCCAAAACCAGGTCACAACAATGGATTCACAATAAGCAGTAGTTTACATTAAGCTTTCCCCTTGACAGTGATTATCTACCAGCTGATGAACCTTAAGTACTGCTCAAAAGAACAACTGATGAACCAAACGCTGATAAAATCCTAAAGACTGCTAAGACAAACACTGACGCTCTATCTACTGTTGTGTCTTAAGTACTGCTGAAGATACAAACACTGCCCATTCAAGGACTGATCACCTTTGAAGAAAGCACTGATGTGGATGTTGAGCATCAGTGCTTAGGCTACAACAGTGGAACATTGAATCAGTAGTTTGCTCATGTTTTGTATTTTATTTACAATCAGTTGTTAGACATCAGTAGTTTGTATAAGGACAGTAGATACAGGTTGTTAGGCTGTTAGACATCGCTTTCTTGGTGACGTCAGCTTAGATTCCTCGGTGGTTTGGTTTGCCTATAAATGGAGCAGTACTCTGTACTGTTACATTTGATTGACTAAGCGAGTTTTCCTCCTCATGTCTAATCCTTTCATCTTGTGCAACCAACCTTGGGGCATCATGCTGAGGGGGAGTTTAGTTTGTAAGCTTTCACTGTAATCTTTTGCTTTGATTTGTAATCTTTTGACTCTATGAGAAGCAAATGTTTATCAAACTATTTTCTCCTTTGATTGTGTTTACAAAGTTTGTTTTCATTTCCGCTGCACTTTACATGTTTTCATATTCACAAACTGTTCAAATCATACAAACAAACACAATCATGAGAGCCTCCGATCCTAACATTTAGATACTGATATGTTAACATGTTTAACATATTTTGATGTTACAAATCTGATCATAAACTGATTTTGTATATAATGTCGTAAATTATGCTTTAAAGTGACCAAAATGCCCTTTTGGCGCGTAGATCGGTTTTAAGCATAATTGCTCACACCAAACTCATTGCCTACTGATGTAATATCATAATTAGGATATTTTGCGATATCAATTCAGTTTATAAACTGAGTTTATGCTCAAGCTCTTGAATTATGTTCATAAATGACGATAATGCCCTTTTGGCACCTAAAATGGTTTTAAAGCATAATTTTCATACAAAACCTTTTTTACCACTGATATGTTAAATTAAGTAACATAATTGGATCATATAAACCTGGTCATAACATCAATTTTCCTTAAACATCGCACATATCATCATTTAACGACTTTATCACCGTTTCGACGCGTAGTATGGTTTTAAACCATAACTACCAACCAAGACTTGTTACCTACTAATTTTATAAATCATTTTAAATGTTTTTACAGTAGGTACATGTTATAAACTCATATTCCCAAATTAGCCTTTAGAACGATGTGTGAAATTACCAAAATGCCCCTACAGAGCATAGTTTGGTTTTAAACTATAAAACACACATATGTTTGATATCCTACGGATATTATATCATAAATAAAGTGTTTTCACAGAATGCTTATGGTCCTAACATCAGATTATATGCAAGTTCCTTTTATACGTCGTAAAATGACCAAAACGCCCTTGTGAGGCATATTTTGATTTTAAAACCTTAACGGGCATACAAGTTGATATCCTACTGATATTAAAACTTGTTTAAAGTATATTGGCATATGGAACTTGTTCATGACTCATCCGGTTACTCGTTATCGCTTATACGCGTACGGTTAGACTTACGTAACTAGTTTACGTAAGTTTGCCGAAACGGGTTTAATCTTATCATTTTTACTTCAAAATCCAGAATGTATTTAGTTTCCCATATTATACAAGTCTTCATCCTTGTTGGGTCTAAATTACATTCTATTCCGGTCATTGCTTAATCTAGTGTATCGTACCGTTTTAATACTTTAAGCTAGCCGGTCTTGGTGTATGACTTAAATAAGACCCGTTAGCATTCTAAATTGGTTAGATGTTACCATCATTCCAGACTAGAGCCTCCCGGTAAAAGCTATCTACACTTATCTAGCGAATTATACGACTGAGTTATTTAAACCTCGCTGTGAATCGAGTATTGCTCAGGTAAATACTTTTAACTTATTTTCCCTTATACGGGATTGGGATACGGTAAATTATTACCGCTTGGTCGGGTATGGGATCACTTGGTCAGATTGTGACTAACAAATCCGCATAACCCGTTTTATCCTGTTTTGTTTGATAACTTAAACATTGGGGGTTAACACGACCGTGTCTGGGATATCCTCGGCTCATCTAAGTTACTAATGGCCATAACCTAAGCTCGGGGTGTAGGCATGCACCTGTCAGATGCGAATGATAAAATAAAAATTACCCACAAGTTGGGGATAACTCCTCTGTGGGTTTATAAAAATGGTGTGTCGGTTAATCATGTCTCAGCTTCTATACCGGGCCCCATATGAATTGAAAAACATGTAAATCTGTGTACAAGATTATAAATGTAATTATCGTAAGTTATAAAAGATTTTAGTGTCTTGTGCACCTAAACCAATTTTCTCAAAACATTTTTCAAATGAGCCAGTTAATTGTATTTACCAGTGTAAACTAACGTATTTTCAAAAGACTAAGTGATAGGTACTATACGCAAATAGGCTCGGAGCTGCTTGGTGTCAATAAAGGATCTTGCAAATCCTTAGGATGCCCTAAATTCTGTTAAACTTCATTTTGTACATTTTATAATGATCCACCTGTGGATTATTACATGCTCGTCTGTATTTATTACTTTGGTATTTTCAGACAATTGAGTTGCAATAATATTTTATATTCCAAGACTTCCGATGTGCTATTCTGTGTTTGTTTGACTATGACAATACCAATCTTACATCACGATACTCCCCACTGGGCCCACCGGGCTGATCTGTAATTATCGGGGTGTGACAGTCATCGCCGCCGCTATACAGGTTCGCACTCGCATTCGTTAGTTCGTATCACTAGCACTTGTTCGTTGAACCTCGGTGTCTCAATCGGTCAGTCATTAACCAAGGTATATCTTTCTCATCGGTAGTTAAATACACCTTTTCACTGTGCTCGTATTTGCATGTAACCAGATCATGTCGGGTTTCGTTTTGTTGATCACTTGTTTATTTTTCCGCTGCGTTTTATTAATTAACTTGCTTAATTAATTAACCATTATTTTTTGAATCGGGTTTTTGATAAATAAAATTTTGACTGATCACCATGGAAACCCAACATGAAACTGACTTCAAAAGGACTTTTCACATGAAACCTATCCCACTCAATATATCTTAACTCATTTGAAAGAAAATTAAGCTGTTCAACATGCTCAGAAAACATTTTCACTTTAAGATACCTTAACTTTTTCATGAATGAAACCCTTTTGAAGAACTTTGATGAATCACCATACTTAAAGTCTTCAATATAATCATTATACTCTATTGCTTCAATCTCGTCATTTTCCTGCAATAAAATAGTAAACAATGCACTGGTAATTAAGTACCTTTTATTAAACATAATATATAATGTATATTTTTGAAAGCTAGTTTACCATTGTTAAACACATGCTATCGATCTCTTCCCTTTTCTATAGTCGGCTATGTTTCTCAGGATTCTTAAGATGTTCCCCTCTAATAATGTAATGCCCCATATCTTGAATCAGATCATGCATCTTTAACGTACCATTATATTCTAAAACGGTTATTAGAGCCTTTTGTCTCAACACCCTTATCCCTATTTCTGGGTGAAAATCACAAACTTCTAGTACTTCCATTGCCTCCTTTTTCTCCTTATTTCCCCAGAAACATACAATATCTAAGAATAACTATTTCTCCAAAACTTTAAGCCCAACATAGCTAATTTTTAGTTTTTCCACAATTTCCGTTTCTACAATATTTTTTAGTCTATCCAAAGTACTTATCCACTCCTTCTTCTCTTTGTCACATAGAAAACAACCTAAAACTTTAAGTGCCAATGGGAGCCCAGGAGCATAAGAAATTACACGTAACGCAAGTGACTCATAATCTTCTATAGGGTCTTCCTTATTATATGCATGCCTATTAAAGAGTTGTGTTGCCTCTTCGTCTGATAACAACCTGACATGAGAGATCTTGTCTACCTTGTGGGTTTTCATCAAATGTACATCTCTAGAGGTGATTATAATCCGGCTTTCATTACCAAACCAACTATGCGATCCAGCTAACGCGTCTAGCTGGTCAAGATGATTGGCATCGTCAAGAACTATTAACATTTTTCTATTACATAACATAGTTTTTATCTTTCGATTTCCTTCCTCAATGCTTGGTACCGACACTTCTCTTTTGAAAACAGTTGATAACATAGTCTCTTGCAATTTTTTCAAACCATTTTTGCTTGATTCCTCTGTAATATTCTCCAGAATACAGTGACCTTGAAATTGGCTACAAATTTCCATATAGACAGAAGTAGCAAGAGTAATTTTACCACCACCCCCAACCCCCCATATCCCAACCATGCGAACACCACCTGACTCAATGTCTAATTATGATTTCAAATTATGCAAGCGGGTAGTCATGCCGACAAGACCTTCATCAACATCCTTATTTAAGGGGAATAATTTATCAAAAACTGATTCTATAATTTTTGTGATGACTTTTTATTCATGCCTGCAAATTGGAGAATTAACGTACACTCACATTAATTCACTAAAAAGATAGTGTAACCCACAAAGTGACAAAGAGGTAGTTTGAAATATACTAACATTAATTTAAACCATTGAATGTGTGCACCAAATTCATTTTAATGTACCGAGAAAAGAAATTAAAATAAAATAAAAACAAAACATGATGGATTCATCAACTATTTATGGTTGAAATTTTGTTAATTCGCTGGCATGGGTAACCGATTGGTGTTTCTATTTCATGACATCTGGGTTTATTTGTGTAGTTTATTTGCAGAGATTCAACGGGAGAGGACGGATATGGATCTGGGGATCTTAGTGCGCTTATATTGTCTTTATAGATAAACATTAAATTGCATTCTTTGTCATTCTCTTTAAAATACATGCAAAATATCCTTTACTTATTTTTGTCCATTACGGTAACTAATGTTCTGTTTTCAGTTAACTTTAATGTAAAAGGATGATTTTGCCCAAAGAACATAAGGCCCCTCTTATTTACACACCCCCTATATCTTATTTTCACACCCCCTACTGTATACGTGTTAGTGCATTATCTGTCTATCGCCTTCGTCAATCTAGTCCGTAGCAGAAACCGAAGAGTTAAGCTTTATTGTAATATCTAGTTAAAAAGGGCAAGGTGGCAAACTTGTAAATAAAGAGAAATCCTTATAATCCTTGTGCCTATAAATAGGGAGTTAGAGTGTTAGAGTTAAGACTTTTGACTCATTTGGAGTTTTAGAGACCTCATCCTAGAGAGAGAAAGTATCTCCGTGTGATTCTCGGCTATTGTACACGACATATTATTCAATAGAATCACGTCATTTGTACGTTATTGTGTGTTCGGTCATGCACGTTCATGGATTCCGCACGTCGAACGTTCGTTACGCAATCGTACGGTGTCAAAACCGGTCCTACAATTGGTATCAGAGCTAGGAGCTCGATTGCGCTGATCAAACACATCGATTCGTATCAGATTTCATTGATTTCGGATCTGAATTTCATAAATTTCTTCATCTTTTTCATTCTTTCACGTTTTTAAACAAATTTTTCAGAATTGAACAGGTTTTTACGGTCCAAATCAGATGATTTTTTAGTATGTTGTGCGAAAATACTTGAATTACAATCCTACAAAATTTCAGATTAAAACTCCTAGCCGTTTAGGAGAAATCGAAAGTTTTAGGTCCGATTTCGTTGGTCGCTTGAAAGAACTTGGTCTGATCGCTTGAAAAAGTAGTGTTTTGAAGCGAAGTAGGTTTGTTCACTTGAAAAGATCTTTGTTCGCTTGATTAGTTGAATGCAGTTTGAAGCAAACTAGTTAGCTCGCTTGAGAAGGGTTGTTCGCTTGATTTGATCGCTTGAAATCACACCACTTGTCCGCTTGAAAGTTGTTTGCTCGCTTGAAAGTGCATTGAGTCATGTGCATATATTAGTTTAAGTGTTGCATGTGATCTGATAAAATGTGCATGTGAAACTGTGTTAGGTTGTCGGTTATTAAAAGCTCACGAGAACTTGTCAGACATAAGAATCTTTTGGTTAAATATCTAAAAGTTTGAAAGTCAATGTTGTAAGACATTTATTGCATAATAACATGAATTGTTGAGTTGACAGATTGCATGTGAATTCATTTTGGAAAACCAAGGTTTATCAACATATTTGTCGATTAGTGATATCCAAATTGAACTAGGTTCACATAAGTTTTTGGACTTGATCTCATTTTGTTTGGGATTTGAATAAATCAGGTGGTTTGAATTTGATCCAGGTCATAGTAGTTCGCACGGTTTGACAACTTGAACTTCAGTTCGCACAGAATATGCACCAACCGAGTATCAGTTTGATTCAGTTGTTTGATAACGCTTAAACTGATCATTTGTTTGTTTGTTTGCAGGTGATTCGAGGTGATTTACAAGGCACAAATATCAAGAATTCAAAATGTTTGACGAACTGGAAAACATTAAGCTTGAAAAAATAAACAATTGGTCTTGTTGTTCTCCTCTTGAGAAAAAGGAGGTTTTGGTTGAAAGATTTGAACATTTTATGTGTAGGAAATATGAGAATTTTAGTGATACGTATAAGCGATATGAAGATTTACATAAAAGTTTTGAAATGCATTACTTAAGGATATCAGATACTGAAAAGATATCTAAGTTTGCAGATGCGTTACCTTCAGATTGGGATGAATTTTTAAGAAAATTGAAAAAGGATTCTAGGTTCTCAAAATTTGGTTATTATGATTTCATCAGAGAGCTTAGAAAATGCAATGATGAGAATGAAGGGAAAAAGAATGAGGTGATAGAGAAATTAAAAAGAGAATCAAAATGGTTAAGTTTGGATGTGTTTCTTGAAATAATCAAAAGAATTGAAAATGGTATTGATGTAAGAAGAAAGATGAAATATGATCACAAGAGAGGTTGTTTTTAAAATGTAGATTTGAATCCTGCTGATATGGTTAAAATTTTCTTGCAGGAACATCAAAAAATGAAGAATCGAAGAAAAACGAAACTTCAAAACATGAAGTGGTGTGTTCAAAATGCGAAGAATCCGAAGCAGAAAATGTCAATCTCTTGAAAGATGTGGAGAATTTGACAGTGGAAATCAAAAGCCTAAAGGATGAAAAAGAATCTGATAATAAACAGATTCTTGAAATGAGAGAAAATTGTGAGAAATTGACGTCAGAAAATGACAAACTGTTGAGTAGTTTGGATAGTTTGACATTGGAAATTAACAATTTAAAAGAAAAAGAAAAAGATTTTCAAAAACAAATCAAGATTTTAGAAGATGAGAGAGATATTTTTGGTAAAGATAATCTTGAAAAACAAATTGAAATCAATTCTCATCTTGCTAAAATCATTCAGCTTGAAAAGGATGCTGAAAAAGCTCGGATTAAAATTAACGATCTTGAGAATAAATTGAAAGGTTTTGTGAATTCTACTTCACATGTTTGTCCAAAACCGATCAATTCAGTTCCAATAAGTGACAATGTCACAAATTTTGACAAAGTCAAAATTGAAGATTGTGATGAAATATCTGATAATGAAAAAGAAAAGAAAAGAAAAATATTTTTAGATTTACAAGAAAAATTTAAAAATATTGTTTTGCAATCTACTGAAACAGGTGAATGTTCTAAACAAAAACCTGTTAAGATGAGTGTAGAACAGAAACAAAAAGATAAAAATTTGAAAAATCCTAAAAATGAAAATAAAAGCTCATCAGATAAGTCATCCAATCATTATCAAAAATCACAAAAATCTAAAAATGAAAACTCACAAAATGTTGGTAATAAGTGGTGCAGGTTTGACCACAGTGCTCAAAAGCCAAATTCAGCTTATAGGAGAAGATGGGATGAAGATTCTTTAAGGACAAATCATTACAATAATAGAAAACAAAGAAATGGTGATTACCACAAGGAAAATCAATTCTTTAATCTAAGTGTGTGGTATGAAGAAGGTATGTGGTATGAAAGTAGTGAAAGGTATGATAACAGAGTGTGTTACACTTGTGGCTATCAAGGACACATTGCTGTTAACTGCCAAAATTGGATTTATGAGACGAGAAGATGCTTTGAATGCAATATCAGAGGGCACATTGCTAGAGATTGCCCAATGAGATCAAAAGGAAGATCGAGGGTTGAATCTCAGAAAATGGGAAAGAAACTAGTCAACGTCAAGCCCAAAGAACAGAAAGTTCAAGAACAGAAAGTTCAAGAAAAGAAAGTGAAGCTTTCACAAGGGCAGAAAGACAGACTGAGGAAGAAAAGAAAGAAGGCAAGAGAATACTTGGAGAAAATTTTGTCCTCGGATACAACTGATAATCCGAGAAAAAGTTCTGATGAATCGCTTTCCTCAACTGAAAAGGCAAGCAAAACGAATTCATCAGATACAAATCTGAGGACAAAAGAGAAGAAAAAGAAAGTTGTTAGCCATGAGTTTGTTTCTTCAGAAACAAAGGAGCAACATGCTGGTGATGAATCTGATGTGTCAAAGTCAGACAAGCCACCATCAGGCAATGAATCTGACAGGTTAAAGTCAGACAAGCCATGTGCAGGCAATGATTCTGGTTTGTCAAAACCAGAAGAGCCATATGTTGAGGTAAAAATTGTCAAACCCAAGGCTGGTCAGGCTTGGGTGAATCTGTTTAAATGAAAAACCTGACTTGCCGGAGCTTCCAGGTTGGTAAGCGTGAAGCAGGTATCGGCATCATTCTTGAGAAATTCACAGGATGGTAACTGTGATATTTCGATTTACAAGTGGTAAATCAGGGACATTAAGTTGTACTTGATTTTCTACTAGTGTTTGTTGTTAACAAGGGTCTTAATTGTTAATTCTTTAAAATGGTTGAAAAAGAACAATGTGATGAAACCCCGAGTTTGTGAAAAGACAAACAAAACTAATTTTCCGAAAAAACCATTTGATTAAAACAAACTTAAGTGTTTTGAAATCTAAATGGGAAAATAGTTTGTTGTCAGGGGGAGTTCTGATTGTTTATGCCAAGTGAATGGCGAATTGAAGCGTTTTGATATCAGTTTGTCACGTTTGTTTTCAAATTTTCCTTGAAAATCAAAATTGAAACATATTTTGATTTTAGGGGGAGAAAAATTTTAAAAAAAATTAGAAAATTTGAAAATTTCAAAAACATTGAAAAAGTAAAAATGAGTTTTGTTGTGAAAAAGAGGAAATGATAGTAAATCAGTGAACTATCACAGCATGCTAAGGATATGAAATGTCAAATGTGATAAACGGCTTCATTGATGATGTGTCAGTAGGTTTTTGCACATTTAGTAGATTGTGACGAGATATAAATCTAAATTCAAACTTGCTTATATCGTGGGTAACATCTCTAGGATATATGGGTAACCCCCGAAATCTTGTTTGAAAGGTCTCGTATTCTGATATACTAGGTCTTTATACTCAGTGATATCTGGGGTATTATTCCGGGACTTCTGCTGAACGGTAGTTCTGACCTAGTCCTCGAATAATACTTTCTGCAAATGCTTGAAACATAGCATCACCCTCAGCATAAATGATAAGACAATAAAATTGCTTAGCAATGCTGTTGTAAAAAAAGATCCTCTAAAGGGGACACACCCAAGTTGAGTCATGATCTCTCTGCTGAACGATGGTTCTGACCTGAGCTCTCATGATTCTTCATAAATTATTAACCCCTTACAGATATCATTTGTGTTATAATTACCTGTAAGACTGAATATTGGGATCTGGATATGGGAGTATATTCTGAGGTGGGACACGCGATTAAGTTTAAGTATCTAAGAAATTAAACTCATATCTCGAAGCAGTTGAACTTTGTGTGAAAATTTAAGTGGACCAGTATACTGACAATCTAAGTGAATCGTTTAGAACTGAAAATGATTAAAGCTTAACGGTGCTAGTGATTGGTCTCATAATCTGATATGATCCTCTTACACAAACTCACAAAAATATTGTTTGTATATATTTGTTTGTTTACTGCATTTCTTTAAATTCAAAAATCCAAAAAGATTTTCGGAGTGTTTTAGCATAAAATTTTGAAAATTCAAAAAGATTTTCGACAACTGATGTTGGAAAGCAGATTTTCAAAATTCCAAGTGCTAAACATGATGAACTATATTGGGTTGGGAGAGTTTGTTGAAAACTTTGAATGTTACATACAAATGTTTTGAAAGATTGTGTGCTTAGTTAATCAAGGTCATTCATTTGAACTTGATGTAACTAGTATGTTTGTTGAATAATTGATTTCTACTAGTAAGTTTCTTAAATTTGAGTGTTATAAATTTGTGAAACTTATGTTGAGGTAGAGGATTTGCAGGTTAACCAGGTTTCAAATCCTGAGCATATGCAGAATAGAGCCAGGAATTGATCCTGAATTTGTGAACTTGTGAAAGCCAGACTACGATCCCGACAGCTGAGTCTAAGGGGGAGTCTGAAGACGAGCTCGACGCTAGAGGAAGCGTAGATTCAAAGAGCCAGATATGGAGGAGCTTGTATTCGGAAAGGCAGGTGACGATCCCAAAAGCACGGAAGCTTGACAAAAGGGGGAGCCTGAAGGAAAAAGAGATTGCCGAGAGGGAGAGAAATGGAAGTTGAAGACAGATCCACCGGGATTCTGTTCGTGAAAGAGAAAAGTCAAGATGCTACAAGATTGACTACGGCAATATCCAAGGGGGAGTCTGTTAGTGCATTATCTGTCTATCGCCTTCGTCAATCTAGTCCGTAGCAGAAACCGAAGAATTAAGCTTTATTGTAATATCTAGTTAAAAAAGGCAAGGTGGCAAACTTGTAAATAAGGAGAAATCCTTATAATCCTTGTGCCTATAAATAGGGAGTTAGAGTGTTAGAGTTAAGACTTTTGACTCATTTGGAGTTTTAGAGACCTCATCCTAGAGAGAGAAAGTCTAGAGAGAGAAAGTCTCTCCGTGTGATTCTCGGCTATTGTACACGACATATTATTCAATAGAATCACGTCATTTGTATGTTATTGTGTGTTTGGTCAGGCACGTTCACGGATTCCGCACGTCGAACGTTCGTTACGCAATCGTACGGTGTCAAAACCGGTCCTACAATACGGGTCGTATAACATTATACGACCCGTATAGAATGATTTTGAACATGGGAATGCGCCGGGAAAGTTTTTGTTACAATAGTATACGGCCCGTCTAACGTTATACGGCCCGTATACATGTGGTAACACGAAAAACTTTGAAAAAACTCACAAAATAAATCCATATCACCATATACATTTTATTGATCGTATACATATGTATACGGGCCGTATACTATTAAAAGAAAAAACATTTCGTGCGCATTCCCATGTTCAAAATCATTCTATACGTGTCGTATAATGTTATACGACCCGTATATAGTAGGGGGTGTGAAAATAAGATATAAGGGTGTGTAAATAAGAGGGGCCTTATGTTCTTTGGGCAAAATCGTCATTTTACATTAAAGTTAACTGAAAACAGAACATTAGTTACCATAAAGGACAAAAATAAATAAAGGATATTTTGCATGTATTTTTAAGAGAAGGACAAAGAATGCAATTTAATGTTTATCTATAAAGACAATATAAGCGCACTAAGATCCCCAAATCCATATCCTTCATCTCCAGTCGAATCTCTGCAAATAAAATACACAAATAAGCCCAAGGTATCATGAAATAGAAACACCAATCGGTTGCCCATGCCAGCGACTCAACGAAATTTCAACCATAATTAGTTGATGAATCCATCATGTTTTGTTTTTATTTTATTTTAATTTCTTTTCTCGGTACATTAAAATGGATTTGGTGCACACTTTCAATGGTTTAAATTAATGTTAGTATATTTTGAACTACCTCTTTGTTACTTTGTGGGTTAAACTATCTTTTTAATGAATTAATGTGAGTATACATTAATTCTCCAATTTGCAGGCATGAATCAAAACTCATCACAGAAATTATAGAATCAGTTTTTGATAAATTATTCCCCTTAAATAAGCATGTTAATGAAGGTCTTGTCGGCATGACTACCCGCTTGCATAATTTGAAATCACACAATTAGACATTGAGTTAGGTGGTGTGCGCATGGTTGGGATATGGGGGGGGGGGAGGTTGGTGGTGGTGGTAAGACTACTCTTGCTACTTCTGTCTATATGCAAATTTTAGCCAATTTCAAGGTCACTGTATTCTGGAGAATATTACAGAGGAATCAAGCAAAAATGGTTTTAAAAAATTGCAAGAGACTACGTTATCAGCTGTTTTCAAAACAGAAGTGACGGTACCTAGCATTGAGGAAGGAAAGCGAAAGATAAAAACTATGTTATGTAATAGAAAAATGTTAATAGTTCTTGATGATGTCAATCATCTTGAGAAGCTAGAGGCTTTAGCTGGATCGCATAGTTGGTTTGTTAATGAAAGTCGGATTATAGTCACCTCTAGAGATGTACATTTGCTGAAAACCCACAAGGTAGACAAGATCTCTTATGTCTGGTTGTTATCAGACGAAGAGGCAACACAACTCTTTAATAGGCATGCATATAATAAGGAAGACCCTATAGAAGATTATGAGACATGTGCGTTACGTGTAATTTCTTATGCTGTTGGGCTCCCATTGGCACTTAAAGTTTTAGGTTGTTTTCTATGTGACAAAAAGAAGGAGTGGATAAGTACTTTGGATAGACTAAAAAATATTCCAGAAACGGAAATTGTGGAAAAACTAAAAATTAGCTATGATGGGCTTAAAGTTGTGGAGAAAGAGTTATTCTTAGATATTGTATATTTCTGAGAAATATGGAGAAAAAAGAGGTAATGGAAGTACTAGAAGCTTGTGATTTTCACCCAGAAATAGACATAAGGGTGTTGAGACAAAAGGATCTAATAACTGTTTTAGAATATAATGGTGCGTTACAGATGCATGATTTGATTCAAGATACGGGGCATTACATTATTAGAGGGGAACATCTTAAAAATCCTGAGAAACATAGCAGACTATGGAAAAAGGAAGAGATCGATAGCATGTGTTTAACAATGGTAAAGATTACACTGACTAGCTTTCAAAAATATACATTATATATTATGTGTAATAAAAAAAGTAAACAATTCACTGGTAATTAAGTACCTTTTATTACCCATAATATATAATGTATATTTTTGAAAGCTAGTCAGTGTAATCTTTACCATTGTTAAACACATGTTATCGATCTATTCCCTTTTCCATAGTCTGCTATGTTTCTCAGGATTCTTAAGATGTTCCCCTCTAATAATGTAATGCCCCATATCTTGAATCAGATCATGCATCTGTAACGTACCATTATGTTCTGAAACAGTTATTAGAGTCATTTGTTTGAACACACTTATCCCTATTTCTGGGTGAAAATCACAAGCTTCTAGTACTTCCATTGCCTCTTTTTTCTCCTTATTTCTCTAGAAACATACAATATCTAACAATAACTCTTTCTCCACAACTTTAAGCCCATCATAGCTAATTTTTAGTTTTTCCACAATTTCCGTTTCTGGAATATTTTTTAGACTATCCTAAGTACTTATCCACTCCTTCTTCTCTTTGTCACATAGAAAACAACCTAAAACTTTAAGTGCCAATGGAAGCCCAGCAGCATAAGAAATTACACGTAACGCAAGTGTCTCATAATCTTCTATAGGGTCTTCCTTATTATATGCATGCCTATTAAAGAGTTGTGTTGCCTCTTCGTCTGATAACAACCTGACATGAGAGATCTTGTCTACCTTGTGGGTTTTCAACAAAGGTACATCTCTAGAGGTGATTATAATCCGACTTTCATTACCAAACCAACTATGCGATCCAGCTAACGCCTCTAGCTGGTCAAGATGATTGACATCATCAAGAACTATTAACATTTTTCTATTACATAACATAGTTTTTATCTTTCGCTTTTCTTCCTCAATGCTAGATACCGTCACTTCTCTTTTGAAAACAGCTGATAACATAGTCTCTTGCATTTTTTTCAAATCATCTTTGCTTGATTCCTCTGTAATATTCTCCAGAATACAGTGACCTTGAAATTGGCTACAAATTTCCATATAGACAGAAGTAGCAAGAGTAGTCTTACCACCACCCCTAACCCCCCATATGCCAACCATGCGCACACCACCTGAGTCAATGTCAAATTGTGATTTCAAATTATGCAAGCGGGTTGTCTTGCCGACAAGACCTTTATCAACATCCTTATTTAAGGGGAATAATTTATCAAAAACTGATCCTATAATTTCTGTGATGACTTTTGATTCATGCCTGTAAATTAGAGAGTTAACCTATACTCACATTAATTCACTAAAAAGGTAGTTTAACCCACAAAGTGACAAAGAGGTAGTTCGAAATATACTAACATTAATTAAACCATTGAAAGTGTTCACCAAATCCATTTTAATGTACCGAGAAAAGAAATTAAAATAAAATAAAAACAAAACATGATGGATTCATCAACTAATTATGGTTAAAATTTCGTTGAGTCGGTGGCATAGGCAACCGATTGGTGTTTCTATTTCATGACATCTTGGGTTTATTTGTGTATTTTATTTGCAGAGATTCGACTCGAGAGGAAGGATATGGATTTGGGGATATTAGTGCGCTTATATTGTCTTTATAGATAAACATTAAATTGCATTCTTTGTCCTTCTCTTTAAAATACATACAAAATATCCTTTATTTATTTTTGTCCTTTACGGTAACTAATGTTCTGTTTTCAGTTAACTTTAATGTAAAATGACAATTTTGCCCAAAGAACATAAGGCCCCTCTTATTTACACACCCCCTATATCTTATTTTCACACTCCCTATTGTATACGGGTCGTATAACATTATACGACCCGTATAGAATGATTTTGAACATAGGAATGCGCAGGGAATGTTTTTTTAATAGTATACGGCTCGTATAACGTTATACGGCTCGTACAACGTTATACGGTTATCACAAGCCGGGCCAAGGGGGCGGTGTGGGGGACCGGCGCCGGGCCTAAGCCGGCCCCCATACCGCTTGGTCTTAAGGATAAAGGTACATGTGAGCGATAGAGAGTGTGGGGGAGGTTCATTTGAGAAGAAAATTAAATTGAGGAAAAAAAGAACAAAGGGTACAATTGTAAAAAACATTAAATAGTTTTTCTTTTATCTCATTTATTATTATTTTTGGCTAATTAATTAGTCATAAAGACTATCATCCTCCACACTAAAATTTTTGCCTAGATACATCAAAATTTTTCCTACACGTTTTTTAAATTTATCCTACACATACTGAAATTTATCCTACACAACTCGTAATTCATCCTACACACCTCAAAATTTATCCTACACTTTAAATTAAATTTTTTCTTCTTTGAAAAAATATATTTTTTTGAAAATAAGTTACAAATTTAATTTAGTTAGCTATTAAAAAGGAAGACTAACAATTAATGATCTATCTAATTTTACCAATATACCCTTACGCCCATATTAAATACAAAAATTAAATGAAGTAAAATGAAACATTCTTATTGGTTGAAGTTTGTTCTTTTTTTTTCTTAAAAAAAAATTCTTCTCATTTGAACTCTCCACTAGAGAGTGTAATCATATGTTTCTAAAAAAGGATAAAGGTATATGTGAGCAGTAAAGATAAACAGAGTGCAATCATATTTTTTTGAGTGCGCACTTTGGAGTGGAATTGTTGGTGTAAGTTTGATATTTCTTTGTAATTTGATGTTGTCCTTTCTAGCATCTCGCTAGTTAGGTCCCTTCAGTTTGTTTGGAATTACCATAATATTTCGGATTATTAGATTTTAATAATCTCAACTTTCACATATTGGCCAGTATTAATAATTACGACTTCAAAAATTTTGTCCACAATCTCAACTTTTAAGAATTTGCCCCTGTCAATCATTTTTTAATTGGGTTAGTTCTTTGTTGACGTTATAGCTTATGTATAAACCTAGTTATTAGTTAATGTGGCTGCTTATGTGGCACAAACTTAACTATTGGATTTTAATAATCTTAACTTTCACCACCATCATCAACAATCACCACCATTAGCCAGGGGGGATCTACCTTTGAAGCAGGGGTAGCCCTCGCTACCCCTCAATTATGTGTAAGAAAAATTATATTTTGGATGTTTTTCGTATTTCGCTGCCCCTAAAAATATATTGTGCTACCCCTTCTCTCTAGTCATCGGCGGAATCAGACTGAAGTTCGATTAAATGGATCCTGTTCGGTAGATGCCTGCACCGGCAATTGTTGCAGTGGCAATCGCTCAATATAAATGGTAACAAGAAGAAAAAGAAACGAAAAAAAGGCCTAACATAATATGATGAAGTGGGCCTTTTGTAAAAGTTAATAGCCCTACTTTTAAACCTGAAAATCGAATCTTTTATTTGAGTTTTTAATGTAAAAGGTAAAAGAAGTAAATTTCAGAGACCAAATTTCAGTCATAGTAAAAAAAATAAATACTTCCGCCTATTATTTAATAATTTATGTAACCTAATACAAAAGATTTTAATTTTATATGTTTGATTTTTCCTTTTTTAATTTATTATCATTCTATAGTTTTACGGTTCTTTTATCATAAAAAAAATACTTCTTTATGTTTACATTTATTTAGCCTATTACTTAATAATTTATTTAACCTAATACAAAAGATTTTAATTTTTTTGTTTGATTTTGCCTTTTTTAATTTATTATCATTATATAGTTTTACGGTTCTTTTATAATAAACAATTTTAATCACATAAATATATCATTGATATCTTGATAAAAACATTCTCATGTATATAAGACATAGAGTTTTAGTTAAAACTAACCAACATACGCTTGAGAATGTAAAATATTTCGACTCTTAGTTATAAAGTTCTGATTTCGCTATTGTCAATAGCACAACACTATTATTCTCTGAAAGTTTAATTAAAATCCCAATCTAATTAAAAGCCCAGCCCCGCAATATAATACAATTATTCAAAGCTCATTCCCTTAAGGGTTTATGTGTAAATTGATTAGGGTTTGTGTAACTGATTAAAGTTAATAACTTTATGTGCAATTGAATGATTGATTACGATCTTTTATCACACTTTAAAAAGATGATACATTTGCAAAGTTGAATTGATTGTATGACCTTGCTCG
This sequence comes from Helianthus tuberosus, assembly GCA_030545235.1. Lineage (NCBI taxonomy): Eukaryota > Viridiplantae > Streptophyta > Magnoliopsida > Asterales > Asteraceae > Helianthus > Helianthus tuberosus. The sequence continues at coordinate 20,956 of JARYGA010043251.1, forward strand.
TGTAATGGTTGAAACCGGAAAACATAATATTTTTCCTTTGGTTTATCGAACATTGAAGCTACCGGTTGCTTAATTAACTTGCATAATTAATTAACCATTATTTATTGAACCGGGTTCTTGATAAATAAAATTTGGAATAATGGAATTTAATAATCCCAACTTTCACCAGTTGGCCGGCAACGGACCCAACTTCAAAAATAGCCACTGGCGGTCCCAACTTTTGACATTTTGTAAAACATTGGACCCTTGCTAACACCGTCCAAGGGATGTTAGTGGTGACCGCCAGTGGTCCAATGTTTGAAGTTGGGACCACCCTCTCCTCCTCTCCCAGCAAGGGTCCAATGTTTTACAAAATGTCAAAAGTTGGGACCGTCATTGGCTATTTTTGAAGTTGGGTCCGTTGTCGGCCAACTGGTGAAAGTTGGGATTATTAAATTCCATTATTCAATAAAATTTTGACCGATCACCATGGAAACCCAACATGAAACTGAATGCAAAAGGACTTTTCATATGAAACCTATCCCAATCAATATATCTTAACTACAGTGTCCGTCAGTGATCCAAATTTGCCGTTCAATACATATATATATATATATACATAAACATATATATATATATATATATATATATATATATATATATATATATGTACATGTACATGTACATGTACGTGTACGTGTACGTGTATGTGTATGTGTATGTGTATGTCTGTGTATGTATGTGTATGTGTATATGTATATGTATGTGTATGTGTATGTATGTGTATATGTATGTATGTATGTGTATGTATGTGTATGTATGTGTATGTGTATGTGTATGTGTATGTGTATGTGTATGTGTATGTGTATGTGTATGTGTATATGTATATGTATATGTATATGTATATGTATATGTATATGTATATGTATATGTATATGTATATCTTAACTCATTTGAAAGAAAATTTACCTCTTCAACATGCTCAGAAAACATCTTCACTTTAAGATACCTTAACTTTTTCAAGCATGAAACACTTTTGAAGAACTTTGATGAATCACCATACTTAAAGTCTTCAATATAATCATTATACTCTATTGCTTCAATCTAAAATTAAGCTCTTCAACATGCTCAGAAAACATCTTCACTTTAAGATACTTTAACTTTTTCATGCATGAAACACTTTTGAAGAACTTTGATGAATCACCATACTTAAAGTCTTCAATATAATCATTATACTCTATTGCTTCAATCTAGAATTAAGCTCTTCAACATGCTCTACTACTACAAAACAGAGCTTTAGACAGGGTGATATGGGTTTTAAGACGGTGTTTTCAACACCGTCTTAAAGTACACCGGTTTAAAATCAAGTCTTATTAGACGGTGTTCAATTTGAACACCGGCTTAAACTTGATGAACACCGTCCTTTGGTGTTCAATTTGATAAACTTGATGAACACCGTCTTTTGGTGTTCAATTTGATAAACTTGATGAACACCGTCTTTTAAAATTATGATATAAATCGAAAATGATTACTCGTATGATTATGAAGATCAATCATGCATCTAAATTTCTAATTCATATAATCAATCAAACAATTCCAAATTTCTAAATCAAGAAGAGATATAATGATATATAGAGAAAAGGATAGTTATAGATTCCTTGAAAGATATGAAGCAAACATAAGAATATGAGAGAAGATTGCTTTGGATTGTTGTTAATTGTGAGAATGAATGAACGAAACCGGAAGAGATAAGAAGGTGAATTTATAGGATGATGAAGAAGAGGCGGTCACGGGTGGAATATTAATGTTACGTAGGTGGTAGAAGACCAACAAATGGTATCGTGACACGTGTACGGTGGAGAGCGTAGCTTCTAGCTTTTGGGTTACCGTTGCCGTCTTTGACTTTCTTTTTGGTGACTTTCTTAAGTTTTAAAGAAGAAGGCTTGTTGTATTCTTTCTTTTTGGTGACTTTCTTAAGTTTTAAAGAAGAAGGCTTGTTGTATTATGTAGGTTCAATATTTATAACACGGTGTTCAAGACAACACCGTCTAAAGGTTGCATAAAATAGTATAAGACGGTGTTTAAGCATTAGACGGGGTTTTTTGGAATTTTCTTGAATATTCTAATCAAAACAGCACAACGGTCATATGGATATTGATTTTAAGACGGTGTTATTGCTTTAACCCCGTCTAAAATAAAACTTCAACACCATCTAATCCTCCATTTTGTAGTTGTGTCAGAAAACATCTTCACTTTAAGATACCTTAACTTTTTCATGCATGAAACACTTTCGAAGAACTTTGATGAATAACCATACTTAAAATCTTCAATATAATCATTATACTCTATTGCTTCAATCTCGTCATTTTCCTGCAATAAAAAAGTAAACAATGCACTGGTAATTAAGTACCTTTTATTAAACATATATATATATATATATATAATGTATATTTTTGAAAGCTAGTCAGTGTAATCTTTACCATTGTTAAACACATGCTATCGATCTCTTCCCTTTTCCATAGTATCTCTTCCCTTTTCCATAGTCTGCTATGTTTCTCAGGATTCTTAAGATGTTCCCCTCTAATAATGTAATGCCCCATATCTTGAATCAGATCATGCATCTTTAACGTACCATTATAGATCAAACTAACAAATCAACAACAATCATCAAACGATCCCATAACAACTCGTATAAACCTACAATCGGCCAGATCTACAATCCGTCTCGCTGAAAATGATTACTCGTATGATTACGAAGATCAATCGTGCATCTAAATTTCTAATTCATATAATCAATCAAACAATTCCAAATTTCTAAATCAAGAAGAGATATAATGATATATTGAGAAAAGGATTGTTATAGATACCTTGAAAGATATGAAGCAAACATAAGAATATGAGAGAAGATTGCTTTCGATTGTTGTTAATTGTGAGAATGAATGAACGAAACCGGAAGAGATAAGAAGGTGAATTTATAGGATGATGAAGAAGAGGCGGTCACGGGTGGAATATTAATGTTACGTAGGTGGTAGAAGACCAACAAATGGTATCGTGACACGTGTACGGTGGAGAGCATAGCTTCTAGCTTCTGGGTTACCGTTGTCGTCTATGACTTTCTTTATGTTTACATTTATTTAGCCTATTACTTAATAATTTATTTAACCTAATACAAAAGATTTTAATTTTTTTGTTTGATTTTGCCTTTTTTAATTTATTATCATTATATAGTTTTACGGTTCTTTTATAATAAACAATTTTTTATCACATAAATATATCATTGATATCTTGATAAAAACGTTCTCATGTATATAAGACATAGAGTTTTAGTTAAAACTAACCAACATACGCTTGAGAATGTAAAATATTTCAACTCTTAGTTATAAAGTTCTGGTTTTGCCATTGTCAATAGCACAACACTATTATTCTCTGAAAATTTAATTAAAATCCCAACCTAATTAAAAGCCCAACCCCGCAATATAATACAATTATTTAAACCTCATTCCCTTAAGGGTTTATGTGTAAATTGATTAGGGTTTGTGTAACTGATTAAGGTTAATAACTTTATGTGCAATTGAATGATTGATTACGATCTTTTATCACACTTTAAAAAGATGATACATTTGCAAAGTTGAATGGATTGTATGACCTTGCTCGTGTAATGGTTGAAACCGGAAAACATAATATTTTTCCTTTGGTTTATCGAACATTGAAGCTAGCATTGGTTTTACCAGTTGCTTAATTAACTTGCTTAATTAATTAACCTACTTAATTAATTAACCATTATTTATTGAACCGGGTTTTTAATAAATAAAATTTTGACCGATCACCGTGGAAACCCAACATGAAACTGAATGCAAAAGGACTTTTCACATGAAACCTATCCCAATCAATATATCTTAACTCCAGTATATAGGGTGAAAGTTGGCTACAAAGTCCATTTTTCCTACAAAGTGTACAAAGTCATAAAACACAACAATTTCATCCATAAAACACACTCAAAACCCACAAATAACATAGTGAAGATTACTAAAACACCATATTTGTGGGTTTTGTGTTGTATTTTGGATGATTAGGCTTTGATTATCGAATGCCTAATATTAGTGTGTCTTATGTCGATTATCATGCTGTGTTTTATATTCATAGTTGTACGATGGTGTGCTTGAAGTTTTTAAGGACTGTTAGGGTTTGGATATTGTGTTTTAGTGATCTTCACTATGTTATTTGTGAGTTTTGAATGTGTTTTATGACTGAAATTATGTTGTTTTATGACTTTGTACACTTTGTAGGAAAAATGGACTTTGTAGCCAAACCCTACCCTATATATATATATATATATATATATATATATATATGTATATATATATCTTAACTCATTTGAAAGAAAATTAAGCTCTTCAACATGCTCAGAAAACATCTTCACTTTAAGATACCTTAACTTTTTCATGAATGAAACATTTTTGAAGAACTTTGATGAATCACCATACTTAAAGTCTTCAATATAATCATTATACTCTATTGCTTCAATCTAAAATTAAGCTCTTCAACATGCTCAGAAAACATCTTCACTTTAAGATACCTTAACTTTTTCATGCATGAAACACTTTTGAAGAACTTTGATGAATCACCATACTTAAAGTCTTCAATATAATCATTATACTTTATTGCTTCAATCTAGAATTAAGCTCTTCAACATGCTCTACTACTACGAAACAGAGCTTTAGACGGGGTGATATGGGTTTTAAGACGGTGTTAAACACCGTCTTAAAGTACACCGGTTTAAAATCAAGTCTTATTAGACGGTGTTCAATTTGAACACCGGCTTAAACTTGATGAACACCGTCTTTTGGTGTTCAATTTGATAAACTTGATGAACACCGTCTTTTGATATTATGATATAAATCGAAAATGATCACTGACGGGCACTGGAGTTAAGATATATTGATTGGGATAGGTTTCATGTGAAAAGTCCTTTTGCATTCAGTTTCATGTTGGGTTTCCATGGTGATCGGTCAAAATTTTATTTATCAAAAATCCGGTTCAATAAATAGTGGTTAATTAATTAAGCAAGCTAATTAAGAAACCGGTAAAACCAATACTAGCTTCAATGTTCGATAAACCAAAGGAAAAATATTATGTTTTCCGGTTTCGACCATTACACGAGCAAGGTCATACAATCCATTCAACTTTGAAAGTGTATCATCTTTTTAATGTGTGATAAAAGATCGTAATCAATCATTCAATTGCACATATAGTTATTAACCTTAATCAGTTACACAAACCCTAATCAATTTACACATAAACCCTTAAGGGAATGAGCTTTGAATAATTGTATTATATTGGGGGCAGGGCTTTTAATTAGGTTGGGATTTTAATTAAACTTTCAGAGAATAATGGTGTTGTGCTATTGACAATGGCGAAACTAGAACTTTATAACTAAGAGTCGAAATATTTTACATTCTCAAGCGTATGTTGGTTAGTTTTAACTAAAACTCTATGTCTTATATACATGAGAACATTTTTATCAAGATATTAATGATATATTTATGTGATTAAAATTGTTTATTATAAAAGAACCGTAAAACTATATAATGATAATAAATTAAAAAAGGCAAAATCAAACAAAAAAATTAAAATCTTTTGTATTAGGTTAAATAAATTATTAAGTAATAGGCTAAATAAATGTAAACATAAAGAAAGTCACCAAAAAGAAAGTCAAATACGGCAACGGTAACCCAGAAGCTAGAAGCTACGCTCTCCACCGTACACATGTCACGATACCATTTGTTGGTCTCCTACCACCTACGTAACATTAATATTCCACCCGTGACCGCCTCTTCTTCATCATCCTATAAATTCACCTTCTTATCTCTTCCGGTTTCGTTCATTCATTCTCACAATTAACAACAATCCAAAGCAATCTTCTCTCATATTCTTATGTTTGCTTCATATCTTTCAAGGTATCTATAACAATCCTTTTCTCTATATATCATTATATCTCTTCTTGGTTTAGAAATTTGGAATTGTTTGATTGATTATATGAATTAGAAATTTAGATGCATGATTGATCTTTGTAATCATACGAGTAATCATTTTCAGCGAGACGGATTGTAGATTTGGCCGATTGTAGGTTTATACGAGTTGTTATTGGATCATTTGATGATTGTTGTTGATTTGTTAGTTTGATCTATAATGGTACGTTAAAGATGCATGATCTGATTCATGATATGGGGCATTACATTATTAGAGGGGAACATCTTAAGAATCTTGAGAAACATAGCAGACTATGGAAAAGGGAAGAGATACTATGGAAAAGGGAAGAGATCGATAGCATGTGTTTAACAATGGTAAAGATTACACTGACTAGTTTTCAAAAATATACATTATATATATATGTTTAATAAAAGGTACTTAATTACCAGTGCATTGTTTACTTTTTTATTGCAGGAAAATGACGAGATTGAAGCAATATAGTATAATTATTATATTAAAGACTTTAAGTATGGTGATTCATCAAAGTTCTTCGAAAGTGTTTCATGCATGAAAAAGTTAAGGTATCTTAAAGTGAAGATGTTTTCTGACACTACTACAAATTGGAGTATTAGACGGTGTTGAAGTTTTATTTTAGACGGGTTTAAAGCAATAACACCGTCTTAAAATCAATATCCATATGACCATTGTGCTGTTTTGATTAAAATATTCAAGAAAATTCAAAAAAAACCTTGTCTAATGCTTGAACATCGTCTTATACTATTTTATGCAACATTTAGATGATGTTGTCTTGAACACCGTCTTATGAATATTGAACCTGCATAATACAACAAGCCTTCTTCTTTAAAACTTAAGAAAGTCACCAAAAAGAAAGTGTGACAACCCGTGATCTCAGGAGGAGTTTCACCAGGAGGAGTTTCACCAAGGGAGTTTCACCAGGGGAGTTTTACCACGAGGAGTTTCACCAGAGGAGTGTCACCGGGAGAAGTTTCGCAAGAGGAGTTTCGCCATGTGGGCTTGTGGCCCAGGTGAGGCCCAAGTTCAAAGCAGTTATATTTGCCTTATATTCACACACTTATACGTATGACGATAGTTAACAAACCCTCATGCTCCCTACCTTTCCCTTCGACGACAGCCCTTCTCTCCACAACCCCTCTGATTTGCAAGCATCATCTACCTTAGTTACCATCATTCTGTTTTTAATAATCGGTACGTATGTACATTAGTTTTGATTGTGTTAGATTATGTGATCACATGTTAGGTTTCATGAGTATGTCCAAGGTATAGATATGGATTGAGTTTGCTTGTTATAAACTGTGTTGATGATGATCGAACATTAGTAGGGATGCAGCATTTAACATGATTAATCTTGATGTTTGGGTTTGACATAGTATTAGGGATGATCTTATTGAATTAGGGAATAAGTTGTTCATAGTATCTTTCATATGTTAAAGTGCATTTGATTAATAGACCACTTGGATCATGTATGTCAATATGTAACTGTTATGTGATGATGATTGTTTCTGTGCAAAGATGTCATGTTAAAGATTAGGGTTATAGGTTGATTATGATATAAACAAAGAAGATCGATGAAACGGATTGAATGATTGTTATGTATTTATTGTCAATAATGGAAAGATGATTAGAGTTACCTGTTGATGATGGAAATCATGGTATCATTGATCTGAATAGGACTTGGTGGACTGTTGATCAATTAGGGTAATTGTTGCTGTTGATGAACTGGGTTACGACAAAACAAAGGGTGTTTCGCCAAACTAGGTTATGACGAAACATGGGGTGTTTCGTCACCCCCTTAACTCGACGAAACTTATAGAGTTTCGCCATATCTACAACTCGACGAAACTTGTAGAGTTTCGCCATGTCTGATCTTTCGTCGAATACCATCTGAGAACTATCTTAACAGAATAATTGATATACCATGAACTGTGTTTGATGTGAATAGTTAGTTACGTGTTTGACTGAGTTGTTGTTTATGTAACCCATGAGACCTGCTAATTGTGTATTGATGATTAGAATAAGTATGGCTATGTGTTTTACTGATACGTTATTGGTGTAATGTGAATGAAGGATATGTGATTGATGTGTTGTACGTGACCCCAAACAGTTATTGTAACATGATATGTGATGAACGTCATGATATACAAAGTTGATAATTGGGAACACGAATCTGTGTTATGAACCATTACGTGCACTGAATGACTAGGGTGTATCATGAGATTATATTAATAATATGCAAGGTGTTGATTTTGAGATTTAAGTGTACGTGAACTGATTGTAATGATAATCGTACTAGGACTTGATTGATCAACATGAAACAAAGTAATATATCATACCGAGCAATCTCAGGTGAGTTCACTGCTCTTTTTCCAAGCATGCATCCCGGGGAGGGATATTGTCACGACCCCCGACCCACCCTGGACGGAATCGGGTGCCGTGAACAGTCCAGCGGTACCGGTTTTTAAAAACGTTGCAGCGGAAATTTCATCAGGACCGTGAGTTAGGAAAAATATCAGAGTTTAGAAAACACCGGATTTTATTTAAAGAAATGGGATAAACCCATGTTTTATAATGTGAATTTTGTTTACAATATTTCTTAATTTGATTTAAATAAAATAAGCCACTTCTTGAAGCCTTTTAGTGTCGTCTCCAGCTCTAATTCCACTTACCTGAAAATGTTTGGAAAAGGTTTTGTCAGCGATAACACTGAGTGAATTCATTCCATTTTTATAAGTATATTATTATACCTTACAGTATTAAGGTTTTTATATTTACCCAATTCACTCAGTATTTGTCAAATAATGACAGTTCCAATGTAACAGTAATCATATCAATTATTGACTTCACTTTAGTCGGATAGTGAATTCATCAAATAATTCTAATTGACTATTATTCAATTTATCTGTCACTAGGCGATTCCTGTGACTATAATCATATCAATATTGATTATTCTTTCAATTAATGATTCTGGTCATATCACTGTTGATCATTATTTCAACTAGTGATTCTATAACACTGTTGATCATTCTTTCAACTAGTGCTTTCAGTCATGTCACTGTTGATCATTCTTTCAACTAGTAACTCAGATTATATTACTGTTGATCATTCTCTCAACTAGTAATTTCTATTCATAACACTGTTGATCATTCTCTCAACCCGTGTCTTTGGACATAATTGTGTCCCATGACATTTCTTTGTCAAATATATACTTTTGGCATCAAACCATTTAATCCAGATAATGACATATATCAATTTATGTCAAATTAATATAACTTATCAAATATGATAATTAAATAATTGTAATATCATTATTTAATATTTCAATGTGACTAAGACTAAAATATAATCTTAGTAAAATACATAATTACCACTGTTATTTGTAATCATGATAATATTAACTCATTTTCTGGTAATTAATAATAAGAATCAAATAATATATAAAATCTTTCATACCAGTAGTTAATATAAAAACTTAATCACTGTAAGTATAACTGGTAACTATCTAGGATTCTGGAAAACCTTTGTAAATATAATTGTTTCACAAAAAGGTGATAAAACTTGTGAGAAAATATAATAGACTCACAAACTGTGAGAAAAGAGAAATGAACTCACATTGCAGATTTCTACGGGCAAAGCTTAGTCTACAGATAATCCTTTGATATATATTGCAGATTCAATTTGAGCAGAGCCTAGCCTATTGATTAGTCTTTTTAACCTAATGCACATGAACTAGGTAAGTAACTTAATATAGCATTTTACGATAACTCACGAGATCATATTCTCACAACAAATGACAAAGTGCAATACTTCATCCATCGAATTAACGATGATCCGTCGAATTAACGACGAACGACAAAGTATAATACTTTACCTATCGAATTAACGACAATCCGTCAAATTAATGACGAACGATAAAGTATAACCCTAATGTGGGCGGCACTTAAACATCCATTGGATATATGGATCGATCGGACAATGAATCGTAATAGCGATTAAGTTAATACCCTGTTCTGCAGCACCCCGCTATGCTTAATTGAAGTGTCGTGTGTGTTAATTGAAGTAAACAGAAGAGAAATCGAAGAATTGGACGAATTCTTTCGTCGTTTGAACACCCGAAAGCGAATACCAATGTCCTCTATTTATAGGTGAAATTTGGTCTGCCCTGCGCATCGTAGCAATATAAGCCCTGCGCATCGTATGGAACTCCTGCGCATCGTAGCACTATAACCCCTACGATGCGTATGTGTTTCTGAAAGGCTTACGCATCGTAGGCCAAAAACCTCTGCGCATCGTATGGGTTAAAAATTTGCTATCTGCTTGCCACGTGTGTTTCTAGCACTGCTGAGTCGACGATTTATTAAATTTCAACTTCCTGAGCACGCAATAATAGATAATCATTAACTAGGGAATGCCCCCCCTGAGTTTTAGGGGCCCTAATCCTGATTCTGAAAATTATGAAAATTCTAGGGTTTGCACAGAATCACTTGGGTGTCTCAATTAGGGTTTCCTATTGGTCAAATTAATTTAATAATTATGACTTTTGATGAGAGTCGTTACATTCTCCCCACCTTAATAAAAATCTCGTCCTCGAGATTTGCTGGAATAAGTAGGAATACTTTTCTTCATCTCAGGTTCCAGCTTCCAAGTGTATTTGGGTTATGATATTTCTTTTAGACTTATGTCATATTCTAGTCAATAAAAACAATATTAAGGTATATGACACAGAATCGAATTTTGTGAATACTAGTTGTATCATAAGTAGAATTCAAAGATTCAATTGAATTAATTGAAGAAATCGATGTCAAATGAATGAGATGAAATGATATAATTTCCAATGTGACTATTTTCAAGCCAAAAGATATATGATCAAATAGATATTTAGAATGAATATGAAGAATTTTAGAATCAATAAAATTCTTTTGTCAAAAGAAAGCTTACTTTGATTGGCAACTGAAGAAGACTCAGAATCAACAATCTCAAAATGAAATAAAAGCATGAAAATGATTGTCAATGATCGAATCATAACAAGAGAAAAATCACTGTTGACATTTATTAAATTGCAAGGATACACCGAAATACAATAGAGTTTAGTGTATCATTGTCTTAATACATAATTGTATCAAGACTACTTTCAATTGATGAGTCAAACGAAATACATACGTGATTTTGAAAGATTCGTATGCTTATGATTTAGCCCAAGCTATAAGTTTATAATGACGCCACAAGGTGTCGTAAGGATTGAAATAATTCAATAATTACGGTGACTAAACAATTTCACCGTGTAATCAACTGAAAGCTCAAATGAAGAAATTTTGGATATTCAGTTCGAATAGGATTTTCAAATGATAAGACCAAATGAAATTTTTAGAATTTTCGATAAAGGATGAAAGAAACGTTAAGAGGTACACCGGAATATGATATGAATTTGTGTACACTTATCTTAACACATAATTGTATTAAGACTGTTTAAGATGATGAACCAACAGAAATTAAAATTCGTTCATCAGGAATGAAAATGAGATTATCTCAAGATTCAAATTAAAGAAAATGCCACCACAAGGTGTCATAGGAATTGAAAATAGTAGTGGTGAATGAAACAAATTTCACCATGCTTTAAATCAAATGAAGTAAATCTGAATGTTTCAAATAAATCGAGTAGAATTGAAATCGAAATACTTGAGTAATGTTTTTCGATCAAAGATGATAAAACAAACGCTCGATTTGTTGATATATAAAAATCTTTTAAGAGATACACTGAAATATGAAATGAAATTGTGTATCATTATCTTAGCACATAATTGTGTTAAGATTGATTTTATAGAATAAACCAACAAAACGGATTCAATAATTAAATCCGTAGGCAACGAGATTAGCTCAAGCTTCAAATTTTGTGAAAACGTCACCGCAAGGTGATCGTGACCAAATGAATGATTCAGTGAAAGTAAAAAAACCAAACAATTCTGTTATGGTTTTGAATAGATGAAATTCTTGACAGAATATATTTATTTATAAACTTTTACTTGTACTAGGGTCAAATAATAACTTAACTTAGATACTACATATCAGCGACTACGTCTGGAATTATTTCTGCTTCTTGCGTAGTAAGTACGAATGCTCGCTCGTTCTTCTTAGCTCCGTCTACAGTTCTGGCTTTGTTGTCAGATGTTTTGGTTAGTTTCGGGCAATATGGTTTAATGTGTCCTGTTTCCCCGCAATTGAAACAAACAGTAGTTTTCCTTCTACACTCTTCCTCTGTATGTCCGGCCATCTTGCAGAAGTTACAGTAGGATGTTTTCCTAATACGGCATTTTCCTGAATGCTTTTTGTTACAGCTTTTGCAGATAGGTTGCTCCAATGACTGCTCAGTTCCTGTCTTCTTGTATAATTCTAGGGAAATTTTCTGGGCTAACTCTTTCTTCTTATTTTCTTCTCTTGTGCGGATTAGTCCATCTGTCAGCATGTTAGCTAGCTCGACTGCTTCTTCAATAGTCTGTGGTCTAGTGGCCTTAACTATGTCTCGGATTTCACTAACTAATCCCCAAATATAACGAGAAATAAGTACAGGTTCTGGCGAAGCCAGAGTTGGTACCATTCTTGCATATTCGAAGAACGTTGTCGTATATTCACGACAATTGACATCTATCATTTTATGATTTAGGAACTTGTTAGCTATTCGTTCCTTTTCATAAGGAGGACAAAATTTCCTTTCTGTCATTTCCTTGAATTTTTCCCAGTTCATGGCATAAGCCATGCCACTTCCTTTTGCCTGAAGAATTGTATTCCACCATTCTAAGGCTTCTTCCTTAAAGAGATTAGATGCATACATCACTTTATCTTCTTCGGCACATTTGCTGATTGTAAGAACAGCTTCCGTCTTTTCCAACCATCGCAGAGCAGCTGTAGCTCCTTCACTGCCGGCGAACTCAGTTGGTTTACAAGCTAGAAATTCTTTGTAGGTACACCCTAGAGTCATCGTCTTCTTTTTCTTAGGAAATGGGGTTTTGATAATATCATCATTACCTCCATTGACACTATGGCTAAAACCATCGTCACGAGTATGCTTGCTACTCACAACTTTGGTAGGTTCTACGGTATTTTTAACAGCTTTAATTATTGAAGGTAAAGCATTAGCTATTCCTTGAGCTATTAAATTTTCTATAGCATTTTTATCCAAAGGATTTTCATTATTAACATGAACTTCTGGATTATGTGGTACTTCATTCGACATCTGAATTGCAAACATTTTCACATATTAACATCACAGAAAACAAACAATACTTCCAGGATATTATCTGTGCATCATATATATATTTATATATAACACATATGTTAATTTGTATCAGTTTCCTAACTTTATTGTTTAAGTTTAGGTATTAAAAAGAACACCTAATTAGCTTAAACAAGTGGCTCTTTGAGTTTGGCTCTGATACCACCTTCTGTCACGACCCCCGACCCACCCTGGACGGAATCGGGTGCCGTGAACAGTCCAGCGGTACCGGTTTTTAAAAACGTTGCAGCGGAAATTTCATCAGGACCGTGAGTTAGGAAAAATATCAGAGTTTAGAAAACACCGGATTTTATTTAAAGAAATGGGATAAACCCATGTTTTATAATGTGAATTTTGTTTACAATATTTCTTAATTTGATTTAAATAAAATAAGCCACTTCTTGAAGCCTTTTAGTGTCGTCTCCAGCTCTAATTCCACTTACCTGAAAATGTTTGGAAAAGGTTTTGTCAGCGATAACACTGAGTGAATTCATTCCATTTTTATAAGTATATTATTATACCTTACAGTATTAAGGTTTTTATATTTACCCAATTCACTCAGTATTTGTCAAATAATGACAGTTCCAATGTAACAGTAATCATATCAATTATTGACTTCACTTTAGTCGGATAGTGAATTCATCAAATAATTCTAATTGACTATTATTCAATTTATCTGTCACTAGGCGATTCCTGTGACTATAATCATATCAATATTGATTATTCTTTCAATTAATGATTCTGGTCATATCACTGTTGATCATTATTTCAACTAGTGATTCTATAACACTGTTGATCATTCTTTCAACTAGTGCTTTCAGTCATGTCACTGTTGATCATTCTTTCAACTAGTAACTCAGATTATATTACTGTTGATCATTCTCTCAACTAGTAATTTCTATTCATAACACTGTTGATCATTCTCTCAACCCGTGTCTTTGGACATAATTGTGTCCCATGACATTTCTTTGTCAAATATATACTTTTGGCATCAAACCATTTAATCCAGATAATGACATATATCAATTTATGTCAAATTAATATAACTTATCAAATATGATAATTAAATAATTGTAATATCATTATTTAATATTTCAATGTGACTAAGACTAAAATATAATCTTAGTAAAATACATAATTACCACTGTTATTTGTAATCATGATAATATTAACTCATTTTCTGGTAATTAATAATAAGAATCAAATAATATATAAAATCTTTCATACCAGTAGTTAATATAAAAACTTAATCACTGTAAGTATAACTGGTAACTATCTAGGATTCTGGAAAACCTTTGTAAATATAATTGTTTCACAAAAAGGTGATAAAACTTGTGAGAAAATATAATAGACTCACAAACTGTGAGAAAAGAGAAATGAACTCACATTGCAGATTTCTACGGGCAAAGCTTAGTCTACAGATAATCCTTTGATATATATTGCAGATTCAATTTGAGCAGAGCCTAGCCTATTGATTAGCCTTTTTAACCTAATGCACATGAACTAGGTAAGTAACTTAATATAGCATTTTACGATAACTCACGAGATCATATTCTCACAACAAATGACAAAGTGCAATACTTCATCCATCGAATTAACGATGATCCGTCGAATTAACGACGAACGACAAAGTATAATACTTTACCTATCGAATTAACGACAATCCGTCAAATTAATGACGAACGATAAAGTATAACCCTAATGTGGGCGGCACTTAAACATCCATTGGATATATGGATCGATCGGACAATGAATCGTAATAGCGATTAAGTTAATACCCTGTTCTGCAACACCCCGCTATGCTTAATTGAAGTGTCGTGTGTGTTAATTGAAGTAAACAGAAGAGAAATCGAAGAATTGGACGAATTCTTTCGTCGTTTGAACACCCGAAAGCGAATACCAATGTCCTCTATTTATAGGTGAAATTTGGTCTGCCCTGCGCATCGTAGCAATATAAGCCCTGCGCATCGTATGGAACTCCTGCGCATCGTAGCACTATAACCCCTACGATGCGTATGTGTTTCTGAAAGGCTTGCGCATCGTAGGCCAAAAACCTCTGCGCATCGTATGGGTTAAAAATTTGCTATCTGCTTGCCACGTGTGTTTCTAGCACTGCTGAGTCGACGATTTATTAAATTTCAACTTCCTGAGCACGCAATAATAGATAATCATTAACTAGGGAATGCCCCCCCTGAGTTTTAGGGGCCCTAATCCTGATTCTGAAAATTATGAAAATTCTAGGGTTTGCACAGAATCACTTGGGTGTCTCAATTAGGGTTTCCTATTGGTCAAATTAATTTAATAATTATGACTTTTGATGAGAGTCGTTACAGATATCGGGTAACGTTCCGGGGAGGAATGTAGGATGTTGGTTATTACACTCATTTCTATCATTAAGACCCCTTACATCTACCGATTAGTTGCCGGGGAGGCAATGAGGTTATTAGTTGATAGTGCTATTAGGTTTGGCAC
Source organism: Helianthus tuberosus (assembly GCA_030545235.1). NCBI lineage: Eukaryota > Viridiplantae > Streptophyta > Magnoliopsida > Asterales > Asteraceae > Helianthus > Helianthus tuberosus. The sequence goes on from JARYGA010043251.1 coordinate 36,680, forward strand.
CCTCACACCGTACCCGGGAGGACGGGCGTGAACTAATTACCTTAACCACTTGACCAATTTTTTGATAGAGACATTGGGGTTGGGCAAATAAATCTAGCTGCCATCTGCAGTAATCGAGTTAATAACAACATCAAATCTGTGAAACATTTTAATCTGGTAACGGGTATCTAAACACGTTAACAAAACTTTGAACTCACCAGCGTCGTCTGACACACTTGTCTGCATGCTTGCAGGTCTATAGGGTTATATCTTGTGGAACTTGCTGTCTGGGATGCTGGAGTGGTCATGGGTCGAGATACATGGAATCTCAATATAAGCTTAATAGTTTATGTACACATGGTTTATGAATCACTTAACAAATGAGTTATGCTTCCGCTGTATACAATGAATGATATGTAACGTTTGCAACACTTTATGTTAATGAATGAAAGTTTTCTTTAAACATATTTATGAGTTCAATGTGATTGGTGGCTTGGATCCTAGTACGTCACACACCTCGCGGGGGGTTTCCGCATGTGGTATTTTGCGGGTGTGACAGAAAAAATACAACAAGCCTTCTTCTTTAAAACTTAAGAAAGTCACCAAAAAGAAAGTCAAAGACGGCAACGGTAACCCAGAAGCTAGATGCTACGCTCTCCACCGTATACGTGTCACGATACCATTTGTTGGTCTCCTACCACCTACGTAACATTAATATTCCACCCGTGCCCACCTCTTCTTCATCATCCTATAAATTCACCTTCTTACCTCTTCTGGTTTCGTTCATTCATTCTCACAATTAACAACAATCCAAAGCAATCTTCTCTCATATTCTTATGTTTGCTTCATATCTTTCAAGGTATCTATAACAATCCTTTTCTCTATATATCATTATATCTCTTCTTGATTTAGAAATTTGGAATTGTTTGATTGATTATATGAATTAGAAATTTAGATGCATGATTGATCTTCGTAATCATACGAGTAATCATTTTCGATTTATATCATAATATCAAAAGACGGTGTTCATCAACTTTATCAAATTGAACACCAAAAGACGGTGTTCATCAAGTTTAAACCGGTGTTCAAATTGAACACCGTCTAATAAGACTTGATTTTAAGCGGTAAGGCAACGGGTTTTGGTCCCGCTATTCGGAGGTTCGAATCCTTCCGTCCCAGAGCATATCCCTTGTATCCGATTACTTTTTTTTTGTTCAACAAGGTTCTGTTTCATGGTCTAATATTGGATAGAATATGATTCCTCTTTCTTTTTTGATTTTGAATGATTCTTTTCGAAATCATATCTTAATGAATGATTCTTTTCGAAATCATATCTTCATTTTTTACAAACTGAACTAAATCGAGTTCAAATTACATGCAAAAGGAACTAAACCCTTTTATGATCCAGATAAAGATAAGATGGGGCATAGATCTGTAGAAGGATTACTTAACCTCAGGTTAAACAAAATATGAATATGAAAATACATATAAAAGAGAAAGTGCCTAACTTATAGGTATGTATTGTTATCCTATTTCAGTGACAAAAAGTCTTTCCATTTTTGTGAAAAAGAATTTGCATTCCTAAAAGATTAAAATTGAAATATTTGCTTTACATCATTGACAATTCCATTCGAAAAGAAATAGAAAATTATCTTTTTTATGATAACCAAATGGAGTCTTTACTGTAAAACGTGACTCAAATTCAACTATAAAGATTTGTAATGATTCTTTATGGATTGAATCTTTGGGAAGTTTTGGGAAGTTGGAACGAGTCAGTCTATCTTATTGAGTCACTTGAAGAGGCAGAGTCAAATAGAATTTATTTATTCGTGTGATTTCTGTAAGTTATTTTATTTCTATATTTAGATTTCTGGATATTTCTGTTAGACATTTTTTTTTGAGATAGCGATTTATAGAAAAAGTTCCATTCATACAAAAAACCGGGGTCTTGCTAATATTTATTCAGAAAAAAAAAATTGTTTGTAGTAGTGCACGTGACACATGATACACCTCAAAAAGTTAAAGTGACAAAAAGGGGAAGAAGTAAGATCTACTCACCGTGGTTGTGTATGGAGATTCCTTGAAATAACGCACGAGTAAAGATTGGGACAAGTGGAACAACGAGTATTATCCTAAAACAAGAATTTGAAAAAAAGACTAAATAAATGGGTTGAATGACGTAAATTTTCATTCCTCATATATATAAAAGTTTATTTGATATACATTATTGTCATAACCTTACTTATTTCAATAATAGGTTTTAGTGACAAAAATCACATTCATTAAAACGATCTGATTTGTTATTTTATTTATAATTTGCTTTAGATTAATGATCATTTAATTGTTTAGAATGTTTAAAAATTAATTCAGATCTATTAGTTATTTGTTTTTATGTAAACAGTTTTTAAATAAACTGTTTTTATTTAATTTATTGAATAACGTTGCTGATTTAATTTGAAGCCAGGTCGGTATAATATAAAAAAAATCCAGCCTTTGAACTGTGAAGAACCCGGATGGAACCCGGGTCTCTCGGGTTGAGACCTAACAGCATAACCACTGGACTATTTATTTAATAAAATGTTTCTATTTAATTTATTGAATAACTTTGCTTACTGTTTGTGTTAGATTAATAATTTTATTACAGTTAAAACGTTTCTGCATGCTACCTTCTTCAAAAAAAAAAAAACCACAGCAAACAGAACGTGTAAAAATAAGAAAGCCAAAGTATCCCAGTTGTTTCTTCATCAATTTAAACCGTAGATTCTAATATTTTCAGTTTATTAATATATCAAAGGAGATGAGATTAGATAGCTACGAGAGGAAAAAAAATATACCGAACAATAGGAACCGAGTTCCGTCGTAACTCCGGTTGGCTTCGGGTTATCCGTCGAAGTTTCGGCGACAGGCAGGTTCTCCGGCAAAGCTAGAACTTTCCGGCGAGTGTGCAAGGAACTTCGAACGATTTGCGTGTGGTGTGATCGTGTTGAACCCTTCGGCGGCGACTCGATGTTAAACGAGGTGTGTATTTCGGTCGTCTTCTCGTTCCGATAGTTGTGTAATGATTCGAAAGTAGTGTGAGACAGAGAGATAGGGAAATAGAAGGGTGTCGATATGTGTGGGCAACATGTCGTATATATAAGTTCTCCTAGAAACGTGTTTCGGTTCTTGTTTTGGAATGTTAAGAATTTCCGAGTTTAACGATAAGAATGGTTCGGTTTGTAAAAGACGTCCAGGTTCATGATTACCATAATAACGAAAACGCGGAAACACGTTTAATTCCGAAAAAAATCAACGAAGGTCAAAGTTGTCGATGATTATGGAAATGATTAGACGATGATGTAC
>JARYGA010043252.1:0-42135 GCA_030545235.1 Helianthus tuberosus
ACCGTTTATTTTTGGTAATAACTAATACGTCTTAAAAAGACTTAATTCACGAGATATTCAAAAATAAGTAAATATTTATATCAAAGTATATAAGTATATCGTTAAGATCGCTTGTCGTCCCGAGAAGTCGTTTGTATATATAGAAACGTTCGTATGAAAGTAATATATAATACACTTGTATTATATATATTACGTCTTGTAAATATGTCAAAGTATATGTAGATGTCGTTTAGGCGTTCAAAAGAAATATAGAAAGTTATATTCATTTTACAAAAGTATCGTCAAGTTATTTGAAGTCTGAAATAAACAGATAAACTATATCTATTTTATAAAACAATTCGTGATGTACGATCTTTAAAATAAATATATATATGCCATAATTTTTTTGTAAAACGAATTTGTGCCGTTTAATGTTTCAAATCAAATAAATAAATACATAAACTATATTTATTTTATGAAACAAAACCATGTTGTTTGATATTCGAAATAAATATATAAACTATATTTATTTTTATAAAAGAAGTCGTATTATCGGCGTTTGAAACAATATAAATTGTTATATTGATCTTATAAAAGAACTGTCGAATTTTTGAGGTTACAAATAAATACAATAACTATATTTATTATTGTAAATAATATCCGAATTCGTAGTTTTCGTATGCTTTGTAAAGTGTCGTCTAAAGTCATTGCATATTTGTATCTGTTTTACTAAAATGGTTATTTGAATCCGATGTTTGTTTTATAATAAAACGCGTTTATTTTTACGGATTTTCTCGAAAAACGGGCAGAGTTTCCTCTGTTTTTGGACGCCCCCGACAACACATGTTGTCGTTGTTTTTCAAAAACCAATCAATACTCAATCATCAACATAAATAATTTTCATAAATATGGCGAAATATAACTAGACGCTAATCTGATCGGTTCGAGCTCGTATGACGAAATTAATAAAAATTCTTATAATTAATGTAAATATTATTCGCGTCACTAAAAATCTTTACCAAGTCTTTCACGCCGCTTTCATTGATTGAGTTGACCGAGTCAACCGGGTTGACCGAGTTGACTCGGTTTGTCCGAGTTAACCCGAACCACGAACCGAAACTGCTGATTCATAAACCCAAACCCGCTGAACCATGCTTGAACATGAACCTGAGCAGAACCAAACCTCGAATCATGACCCGAGTTGACTGAGTTGACTCGGTTTGTCTGAGTCAAACCGAGTCGAACCAACCGTGACCGGAAACTGAAACTACACATCTTTTTCTCTTATAAACCGAACATGATTTGCCTCGAAACCGAGTGAACTGAGTCAAAACAAATACCTGAACCGGAATGCATCTGATGTCGACCTTGACCGAACCCAACGTCAATCTGACCTGGAACCCGAAGCAAAACTGAGAAATGTGATCACCATCACCACTATCGCGAGCACCGTCGGCTGCCACCGCCGCCGTAAGGTCACCGGCACCGGCCGACAATCACCATTGTCGGCTGCCGTGTCTTTCACCACCACCATCCTCGATCATCATCACTTCTGGAACAAAGGTTAATCCACCCGGAAGAACTGTGGCCTACAAAATCTGAGAAAAAGAAAGGGGTCTAGAGGGTTTACCGGAGATGAAACAGAGACCCTCGCGGCCACCACTGCCGCCGTCGTGAGCGGCGGTGCCGCTCCGTTTCCGACGCCCTGTTTCTCCTCTCGATCTATCTCATACTTCTCTCTCTCTCTCTCTCTCTCCGTTTCTTTGTCGGGTCGCCGCCGCCGCCATGATGGCGGTGTCGTTACTGTTCAATCAAGGGGGTGGGGGTGGGTTGTTAAGGGCTGGTCGAATCTCTCGTCGCCGGCATTAGGCGCTGACACCAACCGTGGTGGCTGGCTGAACATCATAGAGAGGAAGGGAGTGGATTTGAGTTGGAGGTATATGGGTTTTCTTGAGAAAAGAATGAAAGAGAAGATAAGATTCTTGTTCATATGTGTGTGTGATTTAGGGCATGTTTGGGTAAGCTTTTAGAAACAACTTATTGACTTATTGTCTTCTTGGAAAAGTCAGGATTTTGTGACTTATTGGCTTTTTCCCCTCACATACACCCTCTTTGCCAAACATCATTTTAGAGCTTATGACTTTTCAAAAAGCCAATAAGTCAATAAGTTGTTTCAAAAAGCTTACCCAAACATGCCCTTAGTCTAATGTATATCAGATGTATAGATCGAGAGAAAGAGTTGCATTGCAAATGGATTTGTGTAGGTATGGGTATTATATAGAGGTTTTAGAGATCTTGCTGAGATTTTACAGGATTTGTAAATCTAGTGTAGATTTCATAAATCTTATATAGATTTTATAAGATTTTATAGAGATTTGCAAGATCCTGATTAGATTTTAAGGAAAGACCTAGTATTTTATGTGCAGGTTTAGGTTTGTGGGTGTTGGGCTTGGGCCCAAGGCCCACAAGCTCAATCCCCGTGTTTAAGCGGCCCGTAATTCCTACGAGACCTGTTAACACACCCATTCTCCGTAAAATTTACTGACGTATATTTATATAGCCGAAATCCCGTAAAATGTATGCCAGTAGCCGGTTGTCGTGTTCGTTCGTCAATTACGGTGAGAATCGCGTAAAACCGTGTTGTCGCTTTAATTTGTTTTCTAATCCGGTTTCGACTGTAGTTACTAAAATTTCATTACGGAGCTAAATATAGCGTAAAATGTAAGTTCTGAAGGTGACAGTCGTCTCCGTCGCTTCCGTTTTATTGCCGATGCGTTTCCTACCGTCGCGTTTTCAGTTCACGTTTGCCTTTGTGTCACACGGAAGCCCAATAAATTCACAAAATTAATTTCATGAATATAGAATATTCGTAGAAAATCCGTATTTGTCGGCGTTGTCAGTATTTTGTATGGTGTAAGTTCGTTGTCGCTTAATATTCACCGGATCTTTCCATAAATCACCATACGCGCACTTTACAGCCGAATAAATATTCCTGGGCACTCCAAGGGCCTAAATGAGTTAATCTACGTCTTAAACACTATTTATTATCACGTTAATCATCTGTTAATCACGTAATTAGGAGCTGTAAATCACCGGTTGTCACAAAAGTAACCTCTGAGTGACCTTTTAACAATCCCAAAAACATTGTAATAATTATATATTTTACTCACAAGAATATCAGATATTAATTCTTTGGAGTTTCGAAGATAACAAGACTTTTCGGGTGATTGCACGACTAACCGGGAGCTTAACGGAGTTAGTTTGTGACTCAAGGTCCTTAAAAGTTAACAACGGGGGTCCAAAATGCAATAAATGAAAGTTAAATAAACATAATAAGGACCAGGGACCAAAACTGCCAAGTCTGAAAGTTGGAATCCAGTCATCAAGGAACGTCGCGGCCCGCGTAGACTCTTTCTGAGTCCTACGCGGCCCGCGTAGAAGGCCCAGATACAAAAAAATGGACAGATGCACGTCCAGCCAAGTTACACCGCCTTTGCATGCCTTGTTTTCGATTCCAGGGATTGAGCCAACAGTATTTCATGCATAGGGACACCTGGAATCATCAGAAATCAATTGTAGACTTGTGTGGAGTGACCTTGTGAAGTATTTTTGGCTATATAAGAACTTCTTGTTTGCTAGTTCATTTTCTCATTCATAAAAATTATTCTCAACTCATCTCTGGAGCGTCCTGGAGCTCAAGCAAGTTTCCCTCAACTCCAAATTCGTGCTAAGAGTCCTTGTAAGCATTCTTAGCTTCTCTAGTTCAAGTTTTATTAGTCTAATGACCAAAAGACAAAGCCGTCGTAATTAAGCTTTGACTTAGTGATTAATCACTAATGGTCCAGCCGTTATTCGAATTGAAAGTGGCTATGAGTTGGTACTTATGTAGGTAATAAACCCTTAAAAGGGCACCCACTGATTATCACACTAACTTGGTCAATTGTCGGGTCAAACTTAATATTAAAAAGTCAACAGAAGCAATTTTTACAAATAAATTCATAACTGATAAGGTAGAAGTCATGGAACATGTTTTAACACTAAAATGACTTGGTAAATAATGTAAGAACATGTCTATGCATGTTTAACCCGACACTTCTGAGTTTAGGCTCGGTTCGGAACCGAAAGTCGCAAAAGTAGACTTTTGCTTTGACTTTCAGTTCTGACCCGATTTAGCTCGTTTTAGATATGCCATAGGTTTCCTTTAGGACCATAATATAGGTTAGTATAACCCTCTAAGGTTATACAACTTGGTTCCTTATTAATCCTATTCATTTGCATGTTTCCGTTAATTGCTTAAATGTTGACCATTATGCCCTTTTGACATTAAAACGAGATTTTTGAAAATGTGAGAGGACAAAAACCTTTATTACTGATTTATAAACATGTCCTAAAAATTTTACATCAGTTTGAGGTCTAAATTAGGAATTATGCTCAATATCGTAAATTGGAGCCTTTTTTATTAATTAAACGGCATTTTTGACATAGAACCTAGTTAAACCAAAATTTTGACACCAAACCTTTTACCCACTAATGTAATATAATATTTTGGGATTTGTGAATATTTTTATTTATTTTTAAACTGATCACAACATGGTGTTCTTGCCTTGATTCGGTAATTGACGGTTATACCCTTTTTGCTAATAAAATGAGTTTTACATAACATTTTGATACCAAATCTTTTTCTACTGATTTCTTATGTTAAATGAAATATTTGAAGCCTTCAGGACTGATAAAAATCTCAGCTTTTCTTATATAACCTGAAAATCGCTTAAAACTGACTTTTTACACTTTTTAAACACATAGTATGGGTTAAAACTATTTTTGACACATAAGACTTACTACCAACTGATATTATAAGTAAATTTTTATACTTTAACAGTAAGTAAAAGTTTTGAACTCAGATTTCCAAATTTGACCTTTAAAGCTTGTGTGAAATGACCAAAATGCCCCTACGGTGCATAGTTTGGTTATAAATGATAAATTTCACATATATGCAATACCTTACTGATATGACTTGCAAAAATAAATATTTTTACTGATCGTTTTAGACCAGAACCTCAGATTGTCATTTAACCTCTTTTATAATCTTTAAAATGACTAAAATACCCCTACGAGGCTTAAATTGATTTTAAATCCGTTTTGGGCATAATGGAAGATATCCTACTGATATCACAACATATTTAAGGCATATTAACTTGTGAAACCTGTATATGACTCTTTTGGTTACCCGTTATGCATTATTCGCGTTCGGTGCGGTTTATGTAACTAGTTTGCATAAATTGACCGAAACGGGTCAAACCTTATCATTTTTGCTTCAAAATCCAGAATGTGTTTAGTTTACCCATATTATACAAGTCTTCATACTTGTCGGGTCTAAACCACATTCTAATCCGGTCTTCACTTAATCTTGCGTTTTGAACCGTAAACCTTTCTTTAAAACTAACCGGTCTAAGTTTAAACTTAAGTAAGACCCATTAGGAATCTAATAGGTTATTAAAACCTTCGTTCCAGATTTAGGAGCCGAGTAAAAGATATTTGCACTTGCTGATTGAATACGGCTGAGATAAATTTGTATATTTTGCTCAGGTAAATACTTTTAACTTATTTTCCGTTATACGGGGCTTGGATACGGTATTATAACAATACCGCTTGGTCGGGTGTGTAGTTATTTAAATCGGATTGTGATTAATATAATTACATAACACGTTTTAATATGTTTTGTTTGGTGCAATGCCTTTGGGGGGTTAATGACCATGTCCTGGATATCCTCGGCTCATTCATTGAAATGGCCACGACTTAAGCACGGGGTGTAGGCATACACCCGATAGTTGTGTATGTATAAAAGGTATCCCACAATAAGGAATTTCCTTGTGGGCATTATACTTGTGGTGTGTCAGTTAATCTTGTCCGACTCTTCTAACCGGCCCTGACAGACGATAAACATATAAAACTGTATACAAGATTATTTTTAAAATAATTGTCCCAAGTTATAAAAGATTATTTGTGCCTTGTGCATTTAAATCAATTTTCTTAAATATTTTCAAAAGAGTCGGTTAATTGTATTTACCAGTGTAAACTGACGTATTTTCCAAAAGGTTAAGTGTAGGTACTATGCGAAATAGGCTGGCTACTCCTGAGTGAATAAATAAAGAGTCTTGCAAGCTTTGTCAGTTAAAAAATCTGTTGAACAATATTTCCTTTGTTTGATCCGCCTGTGGATCCTTTTACATTCCGTTTGTAATACTTATGTTACTTTCATTCGGTTTGTAATATTATTACTTTTAGACTTCCGCCGTGCATTGAACTGTGATAAAATTGATTATGATGATATCAACTACGTCACGATACTCCCCACCGGGTCCACCGGTAATACGTGGAAGTATCGGGGTGTGACAGATTTAAGATGAGAAAGTTGAGGGTAGGGAAAAATGAATAAAATATTAATTAAGTTGTTTTTATTTTTTAGTAGATATAACTTCAAATAATATGGTGTGAAAAATGACTGAAATACCCTCATTTGTTTTGCACATGATCTGACTTAACTGAAAATTTTAACCGGGTTAGTGTTAAAGGACGTAGAGTGTAATGAATTTTTCAAATAAAGGATTGCGAGTGTAATTATTGAAGTTAAAGATCATTCATTGCAATCTGATACAAACAAAATGGATGAAAAGTGTAATTTACCCTAAAAAGATTTTATAGAATAGTTTTTATAAAAGCAAAACTAGATATAAATATATTTTTTGAGAAAATATATATTTAGCTATCTTAACAACTTGTGTGCTATGTGTTATTTGGTTGTGTTAGTTATATGTATGAAAACTAGTAACTTGAATACAATGGTACACATAAACATAAAACACATTACAACTAAAGTCTTACAAGACTACATATAAAGACACCTTAAAAACAACGTACGGACGATCCGAGCCTTCGGACACAACTTATGGACAAATCGGACTTACGGACAAATATATGGACTATATAAATATTACGGACTGTAATAGACAATATATCAATGACTTGGTAAAAACTACGTTTTCTAAACCAAATAACTAACTATATATTTTCTACAATATACAAAATATATTACTTATGTTTTATATTTAAAAGGTATTGTTTTTGAAATATATAAACATACATATATATTTCTTACCATCTAAAATATATTGTTTTAGTAAAAGACTAAAAATATATTTTTAGAACTAATCTTAAAAATAGATTATTTTTAAGATATTTTCTATACATTTTACTAAGTATAACATATATATCTTTATGAAATATATCTTAGAATATATAAGTATATATATTCTAAAAATACAAGATCACATATAAAAAACACGCGGACATACGTATTCTTATACGTGCAAGATATGCACATTCACATCACCTAACACTTGGTGAAAACACATTTATACAGGTATGATACAACTCACAATATGAGAATATATATATTTGGCGAAATATATATACACTAAACAGTTATCAGTTAATACATCTAAGACACAGTTCAACGAATAACAAAGACATACAAGTCTTAACACATATTCAAGATAAAAGACTTGTACACGAGTCATTACAAAGACCGAAGTGTCTAATAAATCTAGGACCTTTGTAGGTCGTCATACAATTCAAGACAACAGCCAGTGAGGTTACTGTTATATACAGTTTATGGAATGTAATTCTGTGAGTTCATGTCCCCTATTCATTTTAAATGCTTTACAACTTTACAACTATCGGGGAAAATACATGTTCAAACTGTCACACCCTGACCACGTAAAACAACAAATCATGGCGGAAACGTCGGGGAGTGTTGTAACAAAATTATTGTTTCACAACCATGGATACAAAAAGTTTCATTTTATTTATTCATTAAGTAATTTACATTGTTTTAACACAAAACAAACAAGTTACATATCGACTATCACTGTTATTATGTCACTAAGGCCTCGTCCAGATCCTATGTGACTCATGCATTCTAGCATTCAACATCAAGCAACATCACCTGAAACATATGTAAAAACAAAGTCAGCAAAGAAATGCTGGCGAGCACATCGGTTTTATAAGAGTATTGGATTCATGGCTCGTTTATATGTTGCAGTACTTTATTAGACTACAAGATTCATAAATACAAACCTCGTATTGAAAAGTGTATTGCAACATAATTAACCAACTCAAATCAAGTTGGTTATAGTTTATAAAATCTCGTAGCCATGATTCTTAACCCCAAAAACATTTTTTTAGTAAACCAACTCGTAAAACATCTCGTAAAAACTCGTTAATAAAACTCGTATGGTTTATATCTTTTCTAAAACATCGTTAGGTGACATCGTTTCTAAATCGTTTATCCAAGTGAACTAAATAATGAGACAAAATGTAATATGATAAGAGCACTTATATATAAGATGCGCCAGCGGCGTATCTACCATGCTTTTATCATGCTACACCCGTCCCACTATCTAATCACAACCCAAAACCAATTGTTTAATCAAATCGTTTATCTTGTTTAAGTCGTTTCAAATCGTTTAACTCATCCCAAAATCGTTTAACTCATTTTAATTGTGAAAACTATTTTGGTCGTCTCGCTAATAATATTCAAAACCTTCGTGACTCGACTATCTCGCTTCTCGCATTAACAAACCACCAAAGGGTAAGTTAACTATCACAGATTCAGTCGTTACCCACATAACCCCCACACATAACCATGGGTGTAGTATGATAACGGGATTTGTCAGATCCTATGGTACCATAACCTAATACTGGTCGGCTTGATCAATGGTAATGAATGTCATTCGTTATGTAACTACAACCAACAAGTTTGTCCACTTCATCGAAATCGTTATTAATTTTGTATAAACCATATCAATTGTTTTTGAAACCATCGTTAAAACCTCGAAAACATTTAGCACATAGGAATCACCCCAAAACAATCGAAAATAGCAAAATTGGGGAACTATGTACTCACATGAAGTGCAAAGTATCCTCAATCAAAAGAACTTCAACAAACTCAAGTAAACCAGAGAAATCAAGCAGCACCTAGTAATCGAATCACTAGTCAAACAATCGGCACCTAAATCGGAAGATCGGACAGAATGAGGTCTTGTAAACCAAATGAGTGTTGGAACTCATGTGATATGGTTTAACAAAGTCTACATCCTAAATCAGAACCTAACCTAAGTGCTTTCGACCTGTTATGACCCATTAAGGTAGCTTACGCTATTTTAATTATGTGACAAAAGTTTAACTAGTCCTATGACAAGTATTATATGCCTAAACATGTTGCATTATCAATTATGTGACAAAAGTTTATGTTACATATGCTTAAAATTCAATTATGCATGAAAAGGGTATTTTGGTCATTTACTTAAGGCATATAAACTACCTATCATACAACTAATTAAACCTAAGTGACCATAAGGTATAACCTCGGAAGGTTATTCCCTATACAACTATGGTCACTAAACATGCTTGGTCGGATCCTAATGATCGACTAAACGGGTCTAGTTCGAAAGTCTAAGCGGGTGTTTAGTCCGCTTGACTTACGACTCTACACAAACACTAAACTAAAAGTGACGAGCTAAACATGTTAAAACATGTTTAGTTAAGTTAGAAAACATGTTTTGATATAAAAACAAAGTGTTTTGATACCCAAGAGTAGTTTGGTTACAAAATACGCATAAATACGCATTTTGGCCGAAACTACGACTCGTCACTACGCCTAATCAATGTGGTAATCAGTAGGTATAGTCACATGGAACTATAACCATCGTGATTACGCTCACGTTGCGAAGTTCAACGATCTTCATGTTGACCAGAACCTGGTCAAAGCAAAAAGTTAAACACAGTTTGACTTTCATGCTTAAAATGCATAAAAGAACGAAAGAATGCTTACAAAGGGTCCAAGCTAGGAAGATCTTGATCCAAAACACTCAGGTATGAAGTTTTAGAACTTCAACTTAGAGTTATTCAGATCAAGGTCTGTAGAAATGAATGAAGGGCATGGGTATTTATAGGATTCGGTAAATCGTTAGGATCATTTATCGCTTTTCGTGCTTCGATCTTGGCCCTCCACTTGGGCTCATGGTTTTCAAAACCATGGGGATGTTAAAAACCAGCAAATTTGTGCCCATAGCATCCCAAAACAATTTTCAAAACCATCTAAAACTGCTGGAATGGCCAGATACATTGTTTCTGTCTGGTGGGACTACGCACCCTGCGTAAGATTCACTTAATCTTACACATCCCGCTGGCATAGTTTGAGAGAATTGCACATTTAGCCCCTACACTTGAGAAACTTGCATTTTGATGTTATTCTCATTTCAAAGCTCTAAAACGATGTTAAAGTATAGGGAACTTAAAATATGCTCAAAAAAATCTCGGATGTCGGCTCGTTTGGTCATACGGTTGCGTTGTTCGGTTAATTACGACGGAAGTCGTAATGAACGCAAAAACGATCCAAATTAAGCGACGAATGGAATTTTTTCATGCCAATCACTAAAATAAAATATTTTAATGATTAAATAAATTTTTGGATGTCCGGATATATTCAAAACGTAAGATATGCGCGAAAATGCAAACTTATGCACTTTTTGACGCTTTTAGTCCCTATTGATCAAATAAGTTTATTTTAGCAAACCGAACCCCTCAAAGCCTATTTCTAAGCTATGTAAAGGATATTTAGGGTATGTTTAACTTATGATCAAGTTCCGGAATGTTCGTTACTATACAAATCGGTATAGTTTCGCAGTTTGACACAAATAGTCCCTACGATCGAACAGACTTGATTTCAACACACCAAACCATCCAAAACTTATTTCTAAGTTATGTGGAGGTTATTTAAGGTATGTTAAGCCTATTTCACTATTCCGGAGTGTTTGTCGCATTATACTGACTGCGTTTACGCACCAGTTTGCGTATAACCTTCTAGAAAGAGATTTAAAGCTTGAAATCGGAATCGAATCAAATCGTAAAATTATCAAACACAAATACACACATAATAACACCAAAACACATATAATAACACCAAAGCACATTGTTTTATTGATAATTAACATTTTTTACATTGTACATCGATTACAGAACACAGTTGTCACAGTCTCCCCTACTTTAGGAAATTTCGTCCCGAAATTTTAACTAGAGGAAACTTGTGAAAACAAATGCGGATATTTCGCCTTCATTTGGTCCTCACGCTCCCAAGTAAACTATGGGCCACGTTTGGACTCCCAGCGAACTTTGACCAATCGAATCTGTTTGTTCTTCAACTGTTTGACAGCACGGTCCATTATCTCCATGGGTTTCTCGACAAAGTGCAATGTTTCATCAACTTGAATCTCGTCGAGAGGAATGTGAAGATCAGCATCCGCTAAACACTTTCACAAATTGGACTCGTGCAAAGTCGGATGAATATTTCCAAGCTCTGAAGGTAGCTCTAGTCGATAGGCAACCTTTCCAATTCTTTCCACAATCTTAAATGGTCCAACATATCGAGGTGCAAGTTTTCCTTTCTTTCCAAATATCACCACTCCTTTCCAAGGTGACACCTTGAGTAGGACACGGTCTCTGACTTGAAATTCTAAGGGCTTGCGTCGCATATCCGCATAACTCTTTGACGGCTTCTAGCTGTCACAAGATTATCGTGAATTTTCTTGATTTGGTCTGTTGTTTCCAGAATGAGCTCAGGTCCAGTAAGCTGAGCTTCACCAATCTCATTCCAACAGACAGGTGAACGACATTTTCGACTGTAGAGAGCTTTGAATGGTGCCATATTGATACTAGCATGATAACTGTTGTTGTAAGAGAACTCGATCAATGGCAGACGAGAATCCCAATTACCACCAAGGTCGATCACGCATGCTCTAAGCATATGCTCCAAAGTTTGAATCGTCCTCTCAGATTGTCCATCTGTTTGGGGATGATAAGCAGTGCTTAGATTCAGTTGGGTTCCCATAGCAGATTGCATGGTCTTCCAGAAATGAGATGAAAATCGAGCATCACGATCAGAAATGGTATCCAAAGGAACACCATGTCGAGATACATTCTCATCAACATAAATCTTTGCAAGTTTATCAGCAGATAGATCCTCTCGAATCGGAATAAAATGAGCTGACTTCGTTAATCGATCGATAACAACCCAAATGGCATCGTGACCTTTAGATGTACGCGGTAATTTAGTGATGAGATCCATCGCAATGTTCTCCCACTTCCAAACCGGTATCTCTGGTTGTACAAGCAAACCAGATGGTCATTGATGTTCTGCCTTGACTTTGAGACAAGTTAGGCATTTTGATACATACAAGGCAATATCCTTCTTTATACCAGGCCACCAATACTAAGTACGAAGATCCTTATACATTTTATCAGCAACAGGATGGATAGAATATCTAGACTTATGAGATTCGTCCATTACCAAGGTGCGAAGGTCGTCTTGTTTCGGAATCCACAAACGATCCTTGAAATAGAGTAACCCATCGCCTTTTGTTTCGAGTTTAAGCTCAAGTTGAAATCGTAGATCATATTTCAATAAGCCTTTGATTACACAAGATCGTTGAGCTTGAAGGACACGAGATTGAATACAGATAAAGTGCGAATAGAATAAAGCTTGACTAGCTCTTTTCGACTAAGCGCATCGGCCACGACATTAACCTTACCAGGATGGTAGCGAATTTCGCAATCATAATCGTTTAAGATCTCAACCCAACGTTGTTGCCTCATGTTCAACTCCTTCTGATTGAGAATATGCTGGAGAGTTGTGTGGTCCGTGAAAACCACACACTTCGTGCCATAAAGATAGTGTCTCCAAATTTTTAGGGCAAAAACCATAGCACCCAACTCAAGATCGTGAGTTGTGTAGTTCTTCTCATGAACTTTCAGCTGTCTAGACGCATAAGCTATCACTTTACCTTGTTGCATAAGAACGCAACCAAGTCCTAGATTCGATGCATCACAATAGACAACAAAATCATCATTTCCCTCGGGCAAAGATAGAACAGGAGCATCACAAAGCTTCCGTTTCAGCGTTTGGAACGCTTCTTCCTGCTTGGGTCCCCACTCATAAGGCTTATTCTTCTGAGTCAAAGCAGTGACTGGAACCGCAATCTTTGAGAAATTTGAAATAAACCGTCGATAATATCCAGTAAGACCAAGAAAAGAACGAATCTCTGTGGGTGTCTATGGTGTATTCCAATCCTTAATAGCAGCTATTTTGGATGGATCCACATGAATACCCTGCTCGTTGACTATATGACCCAAAAATTGAACTTCTTTAAGCCAAAATTCACACTTGGAGAATTTAGCAAAAAGTTGTTCCTTCTTCAGGAGTTCCAAGGTCAAACGAAGGTGTTGCTCGTGATCGGCTCGAGACTTCGAATAAACAAGAATATCGTCGATGAACACAATGATGAACTTGTCTAAATAAGGCTTACAAACCCTATTCGTTAAGTCCATGAAGATGGTTGGAGCATTCGTCAAACCAAAAGGCATGACAGTGAACTCGTAATGCCCATATCTCGTACAGAAGGCAGTTTTGGGAATATCTTCTTGGAGAACACGAAGCTGATGATACCCAGAATGCAGATCGATCTTGGAAAAACAGGTAGCACCCTGCAGCTGATCAAAGAGATCACCGATTCAAGGTAGGGGATATCGATTCTTGATGGTAAGCTTATAAAGCTTACGATAATCGATACACATTCGAAACGACCCATCTTTCTTTTTCACAAAGAGGACAGGAGCTCCCAAGGGCGAAAAGCTTGGACGGATGAATCCTTTATCAGATAACTCTTGAAGCTGTTTCGATAATTCTTGCATCTCAGGCGATGCAAGACGATAAGGTGCTTTCGCAATCGGGTTGGCATTGGGTACAAGGTCAATATGAAACTCGACTTGACGAACTGGAGGCAAGCCAGGCAGTTCGTCAGGAAACACCTCTGGATAATCCCAAACAATCGGAATATCCTGAATACTCTTGCTCTTTCTTTTCTCCTCAGTGACATGTGCTAGAAAAGCAACATATACTTTTCGTAGATAACTTCGGGCTTTCGTACATGACATAAGTTTCAATCCACCAGACGGTTTCTCGCCACGAACTTCCAGAACATTGCCAGATGGAAGAGGAATACGAATAATCTTATCGAAACAAACCACCTCAGCATGATGTTTGGTTAACCAATCCATCCCAACGATAATATCGAAGCTCCCAAGTTGCATTGGTGTGAGGTCAATGGGAAAAATATGGTTATCAAGGTTTAACTGGCAATTACGAATAACAGAATCGAGAACAAGAGGTTTACCAGTAACGACTTCGATTGATAAGGGTTTCCTCAGTTTAGTTCTAGGTATCGCAAGCAAAGGCTCAAATGACAATGAAACAAAACTTCTATCGGCGCCAGAATAAAAAAGAACAGACGCAGGTCGATTGTTAACAAGGAACGTACCATTGACAACCTCGTTGTCAACCCTCACCTCGTTAGCATTCAGATTGTACGCTCGTCCACGATCCGGATTCACATTCGCGTTGACATTCATGTTCGGATTCGCATTTGCATTCACCAACCTTGGACAGTTGTTGCGGAAGTGACCAAACTCTCCACAATTGAAACATGAACCAGGTGGGAATCTAGTAGCATTCCCCTGAACTGGAGCTGGAACCTGAGCAACTTGATTCAGACGACAAATATTAGCCAGATGCCTAAGTTTACCACACGTAGTGCATTGCTTGCAAGCTTGTTGTGCAACGTGAGGACCGTTGCAGCGAGCACAGTGAGGTGTGGTACCAATATACACTTTCTTCGCAGGCGGTTGAACCAGAGGGTTCTGAGGGTTCTGAGCAGCAACTGCAAAGTTTTGGGAAGCCTTTCGCTTCCTTGACTTCTTCGAAGACTCACTCTTCTTCTTATCCTTACCCTTTTCCTTGCCTTTAACCGAATCGGCCGACTTCTTCTTGTCCTCCTTGCGGGTAAGTTTACCCTTCCTGACTTGAGACTCAGTCAGGGTAGCAAACAACTCGATCACTTGACGAACAGTAGTAGGATTACTGCCAGTTACAATGTCTTCAATAGAATCGGGCAAACCATCAATATACCTCTCAATCGCCTTCTCCAATAGGGTAACCATAGTGGGACACAACAAACTCAGCTCTTCATAAAGATCCATATACGCACAGTGTTCTCCCCCATCTTGTTTCAGATCGTCAAATTCTCGCTCCAAAGCTCGAAACTCGTGACGGGGACAAAACTCTTTCATCATGAGAGCTCGAAGCTCTTCCCACGTTTGTGCCAATGCCACTTCGGCACCCCTATCACGCATCACTCCATTCCACCACGTAAGAGTATGCTTCTCGAACACACTTGATGCAAACTCAACCTTACGTTCATTCGAACACTGCACATGTCTGAATGTGCTCTCGATACTTTCGAACCATTGCAGGAGCGCAGTTGCTCCTTGCGACCTAGAAAACTTCAATGGCTTAGCAGAATTGAAATTCTTGAAATTACACTGTGCATTATTGTTATTATTGTTGTTTTTGTTGTAGTATAACTGATAGATCTCGGTTACTACGTAAGAAAGTACTGCATCCATTTGCTGAGCGACAAGGGCTGCGACTTCTTCAGCAGTAAAAGGTTGTGCATCACGTCGAGGACGCATTGTCTAAAAGGAAATATGAGAAATGAGTGAGGTCCACAATTAGGAAAAACAAAAGAGGTATTGAAAACATTGACAAAACACAAGGAATGCGACCATTCATTCGTTACCTCGAACAAACAAATGACACGCAGTGACTAATCAAAGTAAATGGGCCAAAATAATGTTTCGCGAAGACATGCTTGCCTATAAGTGAACACTCACCCAAAGAGTTCCTAGGTAAGAATGACTGGTCCGATACTACGGATTTTTATGAACACTCTAGCTTTAGACAGAAAGCTTAGGGTACAGGCACTCACTCTTCCAGTTTGCACGTGTTCACATTATTTAGACCCAAACTTTGATGAGAATTTGAAAACTTAAAGGTTTCAAAACCTAGTAACAAATCATCTACGAAGGGATTATTGGTTTTCAAAGCAGAATCAAATTTTGTGTTCTCATTGGGGTTATCACCTAAGGATAGGTGACGGATTTGTTTTAAAATCTAAACGCAAGAAAAACTTGCGTTGGGGTCCTAGAAGTTATAGTCTAGGTCAAAGCATTACTAATAACCTAATTCCCTATAACCATTGGCTCTGATACCAACTCTTCTGTCACACCCCGACCACGTTAAACAACAAATCGTGGCGGAAACGTCGGGGAGTGTTGTAACAGAATTATTGTTTCACAACCATGGATACAAAAAGTTTCATTTTATTTATTCATTAAGTAATTTACATTGTTTTAACACAAAACAAACGAGTTACATATCGACTATCACTGTTATTATGTCACTAAGGCCTCGTCCAGATCCTATGTGACTCATGCATCCTAGCATTCAACATCAAGCACCATCACCTGAAACATATGTAAAAACAAAGTCAGCAAAGAAATGCTGGCGAGCACATAGGTTTTATGAGAGTACTGGATTCATGGCTCGTTTATATGTTGCAGTACTTTATTAGACTACCAAAGTCATAACTACAAACCTCGTTTTGAAAAGTGTATTGCAACATAATTAACCAACTCAAATCAAGTTGGTTATAGTTTACAAAATCTCGTAGCCATGATTCTTAACCCCAAAAACATTTGTTTTAGTAAACCAACTCGTAAAAACTCGTTAATAAAACTCGTATGGTTTATATCTTTTCGAAAACATCGTTAGGTAACATCGTTTCTAAATCGTTTATCCAAGTGAACTAAATAATGACACAAAATGTAATATGATAAGAGCACTTATATATAACATGTACCAGCGGCGTATCTACCATGCTTTTATCATGCTACACCCGTCCCACTATCTAATCACAACCCAAAACCAATTGTTTAATCAAATCGTTTATCTTGTTTAAGTCGTTTCAAATCGTTTAACTCATCCCAAAATCGTTTAACTCGTTTTAGTTGTGAAAACAACTTTTGGTCGTCTCGCTAATAACATTCAAACCTTCGTGACTCGACTATCTCGCTTCTCGCATTAACAAACCACCAAAGGGTAAGTTAACTATCACAGATTCAGTCGTTACCCACATAACCCCCACACATAACCATGGGTGTAGTATGATAATGGGATTTGTCAGATCCTATGGTACCATAACCTAATACTGGTCGGCTTGATCAACGCTAATGAGTGTCATTCGTTATGTAACTACAACCAACAAGTTTGTCCACTTCATCGAAATCGTTATTAATTTTGTATAAACCATATCAATTGTTTTTGAAACCATCGTTAAAACCTCGAAAACATTTAGCACATATGAATCACCCCAAAACAATCAAAAACAGTAAAATAGGGGAACTGTGTACTCACATGAAGTGCAAAGTATCCTCAATCAAAAGAACTTCAACAAACTCAAGTAAACCAGAGAAATCAAGCAGCACCTAGTAATCGAATCACTAGTCAAACAATCGGCACCTAAATCGGAAGATCAGACAGAATGAGGTCTTGTAAACCAAATGAGTGTTGGAACTCATGTGATATGGTTTAACAAAGCCTACATCCTAAATCGGAACCAAACCTAAGTCCTTTCGACCCGTTATGACCCATTAAGGTAGCTTACGCTACTTCAACGCGTCGTTCGCGCAAACGCGCGTTCAAGATGTCTAACTAGTCCTATGACAAGTATTATATGCCTAAACATGTTGCATAATCAATTATGTGACAAAAGTTTATGTTACATATGCTTAAAATTGAATTATGCATTAAAAGGGTATTTTGGTCATTTACTTAAGGCATATAAACTACGTATCATACAACTAATTAAACCTAAGTGACCATAAGGTATAACCTTGGAAGGTTATTCCCTATACAACTATGGTCACTAAACATGCTTGATCGGATCCTAATGATTGACTAAACGGGTCTAGTTCGAAAGTCTAAGCAGGTGTTTAGTCCGCTTGACTTACGACTCTACACAAGCACTAAACTACAAGTGACGAGCTAAACATGTTAAAACATGTTTAGTTAAGTTAGAAAACAGGTTTTGATATCAAAACAAAGTGTTTTGATACCCAAGAGTAGTTTGGTTACAAAATACGCATAAATACGCATTTTGGCCAAAACTACGACTCGTCACTACGCCTAATCAACGTGGTAATCAGTAGGTATAGTCACATGGGACTATAACCATCGTGATTACGCTCACGTTGCGAAGTTCAACGAACTTCATGTTGACCATAACCTGGTCAAAGCAGAAAGTCAAACATAGTTTGACTTTCGTGCTTAAAACGCATAAAAGAACGAAAGAATGCTTACAAAGGGTCAAAGCTAGGAAGATATTGATCCAAAACACTTAGGTATGAAGTTTTAGAACTTCAACTTAGAGTTATTCAGATCAAGGTGTGCAGAAATGAATGAAGGGCATGGGTATTTATAGGATTCGGTAAACCGTTAGGATCGTTTATCGCTTTCCATGCTTCGATCTTGGCCCTCCACTTGGGCTCATGGTTTTCAAAACCATGGGGATGTTAAAAACCAGCAAATTTGAGCCCATAGCATCCCAAATAGCTGGAATGGCCAGATACATTGTTTCTGTCTGATGGGACTATGCTCCCCGCGTAAGATTCACCTTAATCTTACGTGGCCCGCCTAGCATAGTTTGACAGAATTGCACATTTAGCCCCTGCACTTGAGAAACTTGCATTTTGATGCATTTTTGGCACGTTTAAGCCCCGTTATCCTCATTTCAAAGCTCTAAAATGATTTTCAAGTATAGGGAACTTAAAATATTCTCAAAAACTTCTCGGATGTTGGCTTGTTTGGTCGTACGGTTGCGTTGTTCGGTTAATTACGACGGAAGTCGTAACGAACGCAAAAACGATCCAAATTAAGCGACGAATGGAAATTTTTCATGCCAATCACTAAAATAAAATATTTTAATGATTACATAAATTTTTGGATGTCCGGATATATTCAGAACGTAAGATATGCGCGAAAATGCAAACTTATGCACTTTTTGACGCTTTTAGTCCCTATTGATCAAATAAGTTTATTTTAGCATACCGAACCCCTCAAAGCCTATTTCTAAGCTATGTAAAGGATATTTAGGGTATGTTTAAATTATGATCAAGTTCCGGAATGTTCGTTACTATTCAAATCGGTATAGTTTCGCAGTTTGACACAAATAGTCCCTGCGGTCGAACAAACTTGATTTCAACACACCAAACCATCCAAAACTTTAAGTTATGTGGAGGTTATTTAAGGTATGTTAAGCCTATGTCACTATTTTGGAGTGTTTGTCGCGTTATACTGACTGCGTTTACGCACCAGATTGCGTATAACCTTCCAGAAAGCGATTTAAAGCTTGAAATCGGAATCGAATCAGATCGTAAAATCATCAAACACAAATACACACATAATAACACCAAAACACATATAATAAAACCAAAGCACATTGTTTTATTGATAATTAACATTGTTTTACATTGTACATCGATTACAGAACTCAGTTGTCACACAAACGTATGTTAAAGTGATGGAATGAAACACCTTGGATCAGGTGCGAATAGGGTTATACATCTAAGCACCATTAATCCAGTTTGGACCTAGGTACAAAGGGTTAGATCTAATGGGTTTTGGCTACCCCCACTCTTGGTCATGGACCCACACAGAAGAGTGCGTTTGTGTCCCAGTCGATGGTAGTCGACACGAAATCGTCTCTTTTTTTATTGCTTCCTATTTCGTCACACATATTAATGTCCTCGCGAAACATTAATGATCAACGATTTCATTGACGCTTTACATACTACATCTTTACCTACTGGTTTTCATCTTATACAACTCACATTTTACAGATACATCTTATACAACTCACATTTTACAGATACATTTTATACAACTCACATTTTACAAGATACATCTAATACAACTAAACTGCACGAACTCGCCAACTTTTGTTGATGCTTTCAACTTACCATGTATTTCAGGGAATGAGTGGACCATGCAAATGTTCAGACAGATAGCAATTATCAAGACTCCATGCCACCATTTGAAGGGTTTGCCCGTTATATACCGCCTCTTTGTGGTGATATAGTGGTCAAAGCCTGGACATTTTAAGACTTACATTTTGATGTATGAAACAATGATAACTTATTTTCATTTGATGGTTTGTAACCAATACATTTAACATATGTTGCGTTCTTTTAAAAGGATTATGACAATTACATTGGAGCTTGTTTTATTCATTTAGTATGTTCACTTATACTGTTATGCAATGATAACCAATCAGATCACACCTCGCGCTTCCGCTACGAGCGGGTGTGACAGGTTGGTATCAGAGCATCGATTGTAGTGAACCAGGATTCTTTCTCGAGTCTAGTCTACAATCACTAGGGACCTCTCACGAAAACAATTTATACAAGAACAAGAGGTTTTAGTTGCATAAACATTTTTCAAGGTCCACTACCACAAAAATTCATTTCACATAAATCAAGCGAGGACATTTCCATGGGTGAAGTCTATTAGAAATAGACAGTTAGACACATTACATTAACAGACTATGTGCCTACAACACATTACATTATCATTTTACGCATTATAAAATGTTTACAAGTTCAACGTATACAAGATAGAAACCCTTGTTAGATAGGATTTTACATGATTACATACGTAAGTTATTTATATATGTGTTGTACGAAATATTTTGGCAAGAACGAAATGCCTTCGACTTCGAATTCCATTGTCATCCTTGACACGCATAACATGGTTAAGACACGACATCTTTTACACAAGAATAATACTCTATTTCAAAACATAACCTATTTTATACAATACATCTTCCATGAGAATATCGACCTCACGTCTATTGCGGAGCTTATGACGAACGTGGTTCCTAAGTGAGACCATAAAGCATTGATCCCGTGGAAGAATGGTTGCTTTCTCGTGGATGCTGAGATGCCTGACTTCAGTAGTGACGATGAGGCGGAGGTGGCAGCCTTGGACAACAACTCCATTAGTGGGACGAGGTCCCTGTGGCTCATACAAATCATGATTGACGACACTCTTGTCCAGTCAAGGAAGATGAAGTACTCATCTTGAAGGTTCCCCTCCAGTTGTTATCTTTACAAATTCTCTCTATTTTTATTTCATTTAATGTCGTGCCTTTCCGCGAGTAATGACAACGGACGTTGGCACGTGAACTATCACGAAGGTCCCTCCTATGTTGAAGGTATATAGACAATAGTGTCCTTTCTCTGACTGATTGTCTATTCTGAACGAGAGAATGCTAGGGTGACCATGCAAGATAATTTATTATTACGGGGGCCCACGTAATAACAACTTGTAGTGCATGGGAATTCTGGTGGACTCTGCGGGTAAAGCTAAGTGATCACTATCCATTCAAAATTCTTAAATTGTTCAAGTTTCTATCCAGTAGAACACTAACCGGGATGGTTACTATAACACCCTACAATACAATACAGGAAGACGATACGTATTTGTTCGCATCTAACATTCGATCTATAAAACGAGTTGTTCAAGACTAGTCATCTAAACAAGCAAAAATTGTTAACCACTCAAGGAGGATTTTCCTCAACATTCTTAGGGTTGAACATGGGCTGGTTCTTTGGTGCCCATGGCGCCTTACCTTGTCTCTGTCATTTGACATCTGTCTTACCCCAAAGGGATAGTATGGCTTGAGCCATGCTACAACTCCCTCATTACATTATATTCGACATCTATGGAGATTTTAATGATCTTGTTGGAGTTCGTGAAGCTCAAGCACTATTATTATATTCGTCACACGAGTTAGTGCAGTGAAGGATTTTACCTACTTTGGACGATCGAGATCCATGAAGTTTGGAATACACGATTGTAAGATTGGAGACGGTCGTTTGGTTTCTCTTCCTCAATGAATTATTTTGTTTTCCACTTAGGCATATGACCAATACACGCAAGAGGCACTACGCATTTAGTTGCGGTTATCCACTTTATCATCTATTCAAACATGTATGAATAATACGATCTTGAGGTTTCCATGACTGATTTCATTCTTCATTCTTGGGAACATGATCTATGTTTATCCAAATATATGTCTAGATTCTTTTAGTAATGCGTATTAAAAAGAGCATGACGCTAAAAGGAAGGTTTACACCCAAAAAGGATTAACAAATTAGCATCTTACTGATTAAGTCCAACTAAAGTTCTTATGGAACAACATGAGGATGCAGAAATTGCACAACATGAGGTCAATCGAGACGAGACTAATGACGGTACTGGTGGTACTTGTAGTTCAAGTGGTTCAAATCCCGATGGATCAGGAACGAGTAGCAATGCCACACCGAAAGATGCGATCACACAAGGCCTCAATTTTAAGACTTTTTCGGACTGTAAACCGCAAGGCCCTGTTAATACGAGAGGTGCGGTAGGTTCTGTCCGCCAAATAAAGATAATGAAGTTGGTTAGTCATACTAGGAAACGTATTCCTGAGTAGACAATTTGATACACAGAGAGTCTCCTGCTGAACGCAACCTTAACTTGGTGGAATCTCCAGGTACAAACGCTAGGAAGGGATACAGTGAAGAGGTTATCAGGGAAAGAACTCAAGGATCTTATACGAGAAGAATATTGCTCGCTGGTTTAAATTCAAAGGTTGGAAACAAATTCTAGAACTCGATCATAACTAGAGCCAATGTTGTTGGTTACACTCGACGCTTTCACAATCTCTCAAGGGTTGTTCCATACTACGTAAAACCCGAATTCAAACGCATTGAGCGTTGCATTTGGGATTTAGCCCCTGAGATCCGAGGCATGACCGCATCATCCCACCCTACCTCGATCACTCAAAAAGTAGTTACCCGACACATTTCTTACCAATCAAACTCATGCATGTGAAATGAGTTTCATGGCTAGTGACAGGAATGTCCTAGCTATAATTAGGGACTGGATTATCCTACAACTAAATATAGGGATTGGGCTATCCTACATCTAAACATATGGATTGGGTTATCCTGCATCTAAACATATGGATTGGGTTATCCTACATCTAAACATATGGATTGGGTTATCCTACATTTAAACATAGGGATTCCTAAAACTAAATAGTGAAGTCCTCGCCACATAGAATTCAAAATGTACTTGGCCTAGAGTCAAGTAAACTAGAAGTCCCCTCATTCTAGAGGATCGACATACGGTAAACTAGTCGACACAGGGAAAGTTGTTAGAGAATGTTTCTTGGAACTTGGTGAGCGAAAATTCAATATCGATCTCTTACCCATTGAGTTGAGTAGTTTCGACGTAGCAGTTGGCATCGATTGGTTATCCTTTAACCACGCCGAAGTCTTTTGTCATGAGAAGGTCATTCGCCTACCACAACTGAACAAAGAGACACTTGTTATTCATGGAGAGAAGCACGACACACCATTGCGGATCATCAATTGCATGAAGGCACAAAAGTGCTTACGGAAAAGTTGTGTTGCCTTTCTGGCACATGTTGTCGACAAAAAGGCCGTTGGACCGAAGCTGACAGATATTCCAGTGGTAAAAGAGTTTCCTGAAGTCTTTCCTGAAGACTTGCCGAGACTATAACCATACCGACAAGTCGAGTTTCATATCAACTTGGTACCGGGAACCACACCCGTAGCCAAATCTCCATATCGGTTAGCACCTTCTAAACCTTGTAGTTGATCGAATAAGGATTTTGTGAGTTCATAACCCCCACTCTTTATCATTTTACATCTTTTTAAAGGTTTTCAGGGGAGATAAGCAAGTTTTGAAAAAGTGCACAACATTTCATTGAACAAAAATTCATATTTCTAAACCATGTTACAAATAAATTTCCAACTAACTCAAATGGTTTATGAAAGGTTCAAGCATCTACTCCAAGATAGACTTACGATCGGGGTATCACCAGTTACGAATTCAAGAGGCAAGCATACCGAAAATGGCTTTTCAGACTCGCTATGGTCATTACGAGTTTCTCGTTATGCCTTTTGGTTTAACGAACGCACCAACGGTCTTCATGGATTTAATGAACCGCATGTGCAAGCCGTATCCTGGCAAATTCGTCATAGTGTTCATTAACGATATTTTGATATACTCACGATCGATAGATGAGCACGAAACAACATTTGAGAACCATCTTAGAGCTACTCAAGAAGGAGAAACTATACGCAAAATTTTCCAAATGCAAGTTTTTGATTCGCGAAATACAATTTATCGGGCATGTAGTGAATGAGAAAGGCATTCAAGTAGACCCATCAAAGATCGAAGCAATTAAAGATTGGGAAGCGCCCAAAACTCCAACTGAAGTCCGACAATTTTTGGGATTAGCAGGGTATTATCGGAGATTTATCGAGAACGTTTCTAAAATTGCTCAACCGCTAACCTCCCTCACACAAAAAGACAATAAATTCGCCCCAAATTGAGAAATAAGAAGAGTCATTTCAACTACTCAAGGATAAGTTGTGCGGGGCACCAATCTTATCACTACCCGATGGTACCGATGACTTTTTAGTATACTGTGATGCTTCGCATCAAGGATTAGGTTGCGTACTTATGCAACGGGATAAAGTTATCGCGTACGCATCATGACAACTAAAAGTTCATGAGAAGAATTATACCACTCATGACCTCGAGTTAAGCACAGTGGTATTCGCTTTGAAAATATGGCGACATTATCTATATGGTACTCAGTGTACGGTTTTCATAGATCATAAGAGTCTTCAGCACATATTCAACCAAAAAGAACTAAATATGCGTCAGCGGTGTTGGATTGAATTGCTGAACGACTATGATTGTGAAATAAAGTACCATCCGGGCAAGGCGAACCTTGTAGCGGACGCCTTGAGCCGCAAGGAACGGGTTAGAACTCTGAGAGTTCAAGTATTAGAGATGACAATTCACACGTATCTTACCACACGAATCCGTGATGCACAACAAGAAGCACTTAAGGAAGAACATCTTAAATTAGAATCACTTTGAGGCATGGAAAAACAATTAGTGTCGAAAGAGGATGGAACTTTTTACTTTGTGGGTAGGATATGGGTTCCACTCTTTGGAGGCCTTCGAGATCTTATTTTTTAGGAAGTACATAGGTCAAAGTACTCGACCCATCCTGGATTAGATAAGATGTACCAAGACTTGAAGGAGTACTATTGGTGGCCTAACCTCAAAAAGGATATCGCTACCTATATCGGAAAATGCTTGACATGTGCGAAGGTCAAGGCAGAATATCAGAAACCCTCGGGTTTGCTGCAACAACCAGAGATTCCCGTTTGGAAATGGGAACAAATATCGATGGACTTCATTACGAAGTTACCCAGGACCTCAAGAGGCCACAACATGACGTGGTTAATCGTCGATAGATTGACAAAGTTCGCACACTTCTTGCCGATTCGGGAGAATGATAGCACAGAGAAACTGGTGGAACTCTATCTCAAAGAAATAGTGGCTCGTCATGGAGTGCCTATTTCAATCATCTCAGACCGAGACGGTCGCTTTATTTCAAGAATTTGGAAGTCATTCCAACAGGCCTTTGGATCTCATTTAAATCTAAGCACGGCCTTTCATCTACAAAATGACAGCCGGAGCGAACGAAAAATCCAAACACTCGAAGATAGGCTTCGTGCGTGTGTTATGGATTTGGGCGGCAACTGGGATACTCATTTACCTTTGGTTGAGTTTTCCTACAATAAAAACTACCATACAAGTATACAAGTTGCACCGTGTTAAGCTCTCAATGGTCGAAAGTGTCCCACTCCGCTATGTTGGGCGGAAGCGGGCGATAAACCACTAATTGGTCTGGAATTAGTCCAAGAGACTACGGATAAAGTCTTTCAGATCAGAGACCGTATCAAAGTGGCTCACGATCTATAAAAGAGCTACGCAGACATGAGATGAAAGCCATTATCCTTCGAGGTTGGAGACAAAGCCTTGTTGAAAGTCTCGCCTTGGAAGGGCGTAGCGAGATTCGGTAAGCGTGGAAAGCTTAACCCACGATATGTAGGACCATTTGAAATCCTAGAAAGAATTGGCACCATTGCCTACAAGCTGAAGTTACCATATGAACTTTGTAGTGTGCACGACACGTTTCATGTGTCGAATCTTAAGAAGAGTCCAACACAAGAGACAGTTATCATCCTGGCGGATGAGGTTCACATTGACGACAAACTCCAATTCACTGAAGAACCTGTTGAGGTCATGGATTGGAAGATCCAAAAAACACGGAGGATTCGTTACAAGTTAGTAAAAGTCTGTTGGAACTCTCGACATGAACCCGAGTATACTTGGGAACGTGAAGATCAAATCAAGTCAAATATCCTCACCTGTTTGAGAACACTTCTGCAAAGGATGACTCAGCTTGAATTTCGGGATGAAATTCTCAATAACAGGGGGAGAATGTGACAACTGCCACTTTTTTGTAACTTTCTTACACTTAAAGTACTCATTTTTAGCTACACTTTTATGTGTTTTAAACATCTGAACTGCATATTTCATGACATACACTTAGAATACTCATGGAATACTTATTTTTGATGCACATGATTCATTTTATTTGATTACATTTGAAACAATTTAAACAATGCATCGAAACAACTAGAATAGCACTTAGTGAACTAGTGTTCTGACAAATACGCAGGAACCACAGAAACCATCTAAATGACATCTTTAGGACTCAGACGAAAGTCCAACATCTAATATACATTAAACCCTAACTAGGAATGCAAGGGTTTGGTTTAAAACCTTCCCGAAGTCCGATAACACTAAAAACTGCCCGAAAAGCACTAAAAGCGACAATTTCAACACTTTTCCGCATAAATTATGCAGAAATCAACAATTTAATCTTTTTGCAACATGTAAAAGTGTTGTTTAACATAGAATTCAAATGAGTATACCTTCGGGTATCATCCAAACCAATAACTACATCAATTCACACAACTTACACAAGCTTAGCGTTCAAATAACGACTAACGGAAACAACGTGAAACAATTATCCGAACAACATCAAATCTTTTTTTAGTGACCATATAATGTTATTTGGATCATGTTGGACTAGTAATGGTCACTTAACACATTTAAAACACTTAAACACTTAAGCATTTGAAGTTTCCTAATAAACTCTCAACATAAATTAACATATTTCAACTAATAAAACAAGTTACAACATGTGGGACCCCCCCCCCCAACTTGTTTCCACAAATATCTTAGATATTTACCTAGTGTTTGCAAGTGGATCAAGTTGGTGAAAGTGGTGAAAAGTTATAACACTTAGTTACTTCCATTTACTAACCATTTCATACCACTTTTCACCTTTCATAACAAACACATAAGAAACTCTCTCAACTATCATCCTTTAGCCAAGAACACCATCAAAAACCTTTCACATTTTAACCTACTTTTGATGATCAAGATGGAGCTTGATGGTACTTAGGATGATCTAAAGCAACAACAAGTTCGAGAAGTGATTTCCATCCATTCAAAAGCTTTCAAACACCAAGATCAACATTTTTCTTTTCTTTGATCATAATCTAGATAATCCCTAGCCAGAAGTGCTAGAAGTAAGGCTTCTAAAATCCCTTTTTCATACTTATTTATGTTTATGATTGATAAAAGTACATGTAATAAACTAAACAATCATACAAAATAATATGAAAATACAAAGAAGCAAAAATAAAATTATGATATAAAAGTTTTTTATGTTGTGATTCAAGATTTTTACTTGCATATTTGACCTAGTTTTGATCATTAGCATATGAATACCTTGTTAGATGATGTTTAAAAACATAATCTAACAAGTGTACATGAAAATGTTTAAGTGTTTAGTTAAACGTAAATGTTTAGATGGATGATCATAATCTTTGGTTTTGTTAAAGTATATAAGGTTTTTCACTAAAAACAACACTTTTACAAAGTTATAAAAAGAAACATACAAGATGGGTTTTTATAAAAAGTTTGATAAAACTAGAAGTAAAGCATGGATGTTGAACTAGTTAACATATGTTATGATCATACCAAAACCCTACATGTTATTGATTTCAACTTGTTAAGATTTTGATATAAATATCATATGTTTTTATTAAGAATGATATGAGAAAATTGTTGGTGATTTTTATAAGAAAAAGATATGTCTTATAAAAACATGGCAAAGTATATATTTCAAAGGAAATATGGCCATTTTTCTTAAAAATTATGTGTTATAAAAACTATCATTTTTGACAAAATCTTTATTAGAATAAAAAGATTTTAAAGAATAGTTTTTATAAAACCAAAACTAGATATAAATATATATTTTTGAGAAAATATATATTTAGTTATCTTAGCAACTTGTGTGCTATGTGTTTTTTGGTTGTATTAGTTATATGTATGAAAACTAGTAACTTGAATACAATGGTACAAATAAACACAAAAGACATTACAACTAAAGTCTTACAAGACTACATATAAATACACCTTAAAAACAACTTACGGACGATCCGAGCCTTCGGACACAACTTATGGACAAATCGGACTTACGGACAAATATATGGACTATATAAATATTACGGACTGTAATAGACCATATATCAAAGACTTAGTAAAAACTACGTTTTCTAAACTGAATAAGTAATTATATATTTTCTACAATATACAAAATATATCACTTACGTTTTATATTAAAAAGGTATTGTTTTTTAAATATATAAACATACATATATATTTCTTACTATCTAAAATATATTGTTTTAGTAAAAGACTAAAAATATATTTTTAGAACTAATCTTAAAAATAGATTATTTTTAAGATATTTTCTATACCTTTTACCAAGTATAACATATATATTTTTATGAAATATATCTTAGAATATATAAGTATATATATTCTAAGAATACAAGATCACATATAACAAACACGAGTACATACGTATTCCTATACGTGCAACGATATGCACACTCACATCACCTAACACTTGGTGAAAACACATTTATACAGCTACGACACAACTCACAATACAAGAATATATATATTTCACGAAATATATATACACTAAACAGTTATCAGTTAACACATCTAAGACACAGTTCAACGAATAACAAAGACATACAAGTCTTAACACAGATTCAAAATAAAAGACTTGTACACGAGTCATTACAAAGACCGAAGTGTCTAACAAATCTAGGACCTTTGTAAATCATCATACAATTCAAGACAACAACCAGTGAGGTTACAGTTATATACAGTT
Source organism: Helianthus tuberosus (assembly GCA_030545235.1). NCBI lineage: Eukaryota > Viridiplantae > Streptophyta > Magnoliopsida > Asterales > Asteraceae > Helianthus > Helianthus tuberosus. Next base: position 29,250 of record JARYGA010043252.1, read on the forward strand.
TACGGAACGAAATTCTGTTAGTTCATGTCCCCTATTCATTTTAAATGCTTTACAACTTTACAACTATCGGAGAAAATACATGTTCAAACGTATGTTAAAGTCATGGAATGAAACACCTTAATCCAGTTTGGACCTAGGTACAGAGGGTTAGATCTAATGGGTTTTGGTGAGCCACATTCTTGGTCGTGGACCCTTACAGAAGAGTGCGTTTGTGTCCCAGTCGATGGTAGTCGACACGAAATCATCTAGGTTTGGATTGCTTCCTATTTCGTCACACATATTAATATCCTCGCGAAACATTAATGATCAACGATTTCATTAACGCTTTACATACTACATCTTTACCAACTGGTTTTCATCTTATACAACTCATATTTTACAGATACATCTTATACAACACACATTTTACAGATACATTATATACAACTCACATTTTACAAGATACATCTTATACAACTAAACTGCATGAACTCGCCAACTTTTGTTGATGTTTTCAACTTAACATGTATTTCAGGGAATTAGTGGACCATGTAAATGTTCAAACAAGATAACAATTATCAAGACTCCATGCCACTATTTGAAGGGTTTGCCTGTTATATACCACCTCTTTGCGGTGATATAGTGGTCAAAGCCTCGACATTTTAAGACTTACATTTTGATGTATGAAACAGTGACAACTTATTTTCATTTGATGGTTTGTAACCAATACATTTAACTTATGTTGCGTTCTTTTGAAAGGATTATGACAATGGCATTGGAGCTTGTTTTATTCATTTAGTATGTTCACTTATATTGTTATGCAATGAGAACCAATCAGATCACACCTCGCGCTTCCGCTACGAGCGGGTGTGACAAAACTCAGATTTACGAAGATTTAACGGTTAAAATCGGCTAAATTTTCAGTATGTTATGCGAAAATGTGTTTTGATAAACCCTACAAAGTTTCACAACAAAATTCAAAATAAATCTTGTTCAATTTGATGAAAAACATGAAGAACCAAACTGTTTGTGCGCTGATTAAGTTCAAAGGGATCTGGAAGTTTTATTCATATGGATCAACGAATCAAGAGTTTAGTTAATTACGGATCTGAAAGTGCTCTTGTAGGTTCAAACGAATCCAGGTTTCATACGAATCAAGATCTAAAAGTTTCATACGAATCAAGATCTGAAAGTTTCATACGAATCAACATATTAACGCATCTAGGGTTGTTAGTTTGTTACGAACAAAAATGGTAATCGAGAGATTGAGCTAACACGGAGAAAGAAGAAGAAGAATTCTCAGAAGAAGAAGGAGATTAATCTCAAATCATTAGCTACACTTCTCATTCATCTGTTGGTTACTTAAGTACAACTAGACATGTTCACAATAACCCCCTATACTGCTCTACAATTACACTTCAAAGCCCTCTATTATTTAACACCTAACAATACTCCCCCCATAAAAGATTTTTGTCCCCAAAAATCAAAAAAGAAAAAGAAATTGCTAATCAAAACTATCAAAACCGAACTTGGAAAATTCTTCATATGCGTGAAAATAAGCAACAAAGTTGGAGCATGTTGTTGATCTGGCACTATTATATAGAGATGCATGAAGCTTTTGAGCAAATTCAAAGGCTGTTGCAACCTTTATGACACAATGAAAAGAATCTTTAATATCTGATTCTTGTTGTAGCTTGAACTTTTTAACTCCAAGTGCTTCAATAGTGAGCTGAGAAATCGATATTGAATTCGATATATCAAGATCACCAAAAGAAACATTAGTAGCAACAAACACAATAAACTTTCCTTGTCTAAATCCATTCAATGTTGTATCCCTTTGATTCTGCAGTCGGTGGTCAGTTTTAGCAGGCTTCAAATCAATCTTGTGGAACTGAAAAGGCCAAAATGATGCAGATGCATTAACTCTCGTCAATATCAACACATTAATAATTTTACTAGCCCATTGCATAACACTCCAATAACCGAAACTGTGTCTAACACGCTGCTGCCTGGAAGAACCAGCAACAACCAAAAATTTATCAACATTACCACCAAAAATATTCAAAACAGAATGCGGCCACGAAGAACGAACTATGGTTGACGACCCTGCAACCATGTTACTATCATCACTTTGTTGTCCATCTTTAACATGATTCAGCAAAGTCCCAACATACTTGTCCAACCTGTTAGACACACTTGTTCGACTATTATAAGGCTGATTATAACTAGTCTTTATACTATGAACAGGAACATAACCAGCCACATCCAACTTTTGGCCAGAAGCACTCGAACTAGAAACACTAGCTTGATTAGAAGAAACATTCTTGACCACTGTGCTCTTTTTACCCGCAACTTGAAAACCCTCATCATTCATACCCAAACTTTCCACCCATCTCCAACCGTTATCCGTCCAATCTAATCGTTTCTTCCATTTCCAAGAACCTATTTCTTTTGTTAACCCCATAGATACTAATTGTAAATGATTGATATATGTGTTTGCAAATAACACTTTTGAATACATATATTTTGAAAAACACTTCCATACACATTTTTCACCAATTTCCCAAGCAACTACGAACCCAGTGGCCTCACCATCTTTACACACCCAACCAGTATCTGTCCAAAACCTGAGACTCAACTGTATTCGTATTTCTTCATCCATGTGTGTTGCATCAAAAAAAAAATAAGAAAATTAGTTTCATTTGTATTATCTCTTGGTAAACGTCTTCAAATTTGGAACTCATATCTCTATCATCTAAAAGACCCATATACGCAAATTCCTCCCTCATAACCTGAATTAAAATACCCTTTTCATGTGCATCCTTACAAATAATGACATGAACCTGATTATCTTTCTTAACTTTTCCATTTTTTCTGAAACCCTTGTCATAAATGATTGTTGATCAATAAATTCTTGAATCCCATCACCCAAAGTTACTTTTTTCTCATTACTAACCTTATTAGACGTCTCATCAAACACTTGAATACTCAAATCTTGATTTAAAGAACCATGTTCATTTTTACGAAAATCAATATGAGCAAGATCATTCCTATTATTAAATTCGCCCATAGTCTTTTGAATCTCATTTTTTAATCTATTTGGCATTTCATCAAACAACTTAAGGGCATGCTTACTAACACATGAATCTTGACATGAAAAACCCATTTCATGTTGGCAAGATTCCATTGAATCTTTCCCTGAATCCTCACCCCCTATCTTCACTTGTTTCACCATTATCATTCCAAGACATTATATCAAACACCTTGTGGGGCTCATATAGTGAAGAATTTGGATCATAAGGAGAAAACGAATCCTTCAACTTATGTGCATCCAACTTCAAGGCTAAAGAAATGTAGTCTTTCAGTGTGTGAAAACTAAATTGATGCCATGTTATAAAAACATCTCTAATTTTTGGTTCAAGACCATCCATAAAGAGATATATAGCATAATATTCATTAATCTCTTCAGAATTTTTAACCCAATTGAACAAAGATTCAAATTCCCCACAATAGTTCTTAACCGTACCTTCTTGGCTCAGTGTCATAATCTTTTCCATTGCTAATTTCATGGTTGATTTGTTGTTATGCTCTGAATCATCAAATCTGATCGATGACCTAATTTCCATTCTTGTTCAATTCGTTGTCGATGGCTACCCACTGAATGATTGGAATTCCTTGTGTAGCCCTAATTCGGTTGTTGTGTGTTGTTGTAGAAACCGGTTCTTGAATAGTTGCTTTTGATCAATTCCAATCCAGATTACTCATTGTCGATTGATTGGAATTCTTGTTGCCCTAACCCACAGTCAAGAGGACGATAGCTCTGATACCATTGTTATGAACAAAAATGGTAATCGAGAGATGGAGCTAACACAGAGAAAGAAGAAGAAGAAGAAGAAGAATTCTCAGAAGAAGAAGGAGATTAATCTCAAATCATTAGCTACCCTTCTCATTCATCTGCTGGTTACTTAAGTACAACTAGACATGTTCACAATAACCCCCAATACTGCTCTACAATTACACTTCAAATCCCTCTATTATTTAACACCTACCACAGATTTGGAATTGTTTCAGTTTAATTCACATATGATTCTTTGATTCACGGATCTGGAATTAATTCCTTGTTACGGATCAAGTTATTGTCTGTTGTACATTTACAGATCAAGAAATTCTTGATCTGCACGAGTCAAATGAGTTTCCATATTCATGGATATAGTTCAAGTTTCATGCAGATCTAAATTTGTTTTAATCACGAATCAATCTAAACACGAATCAACTTACTCATCTTTGATTTGCACAGATCCATTTTAATTTTCATAAGCACGATTCAAGTCTTAAAGTTATACACTTCCAGGTTTGCACGAACCTGAAATAGTATGTCCGCACGAGTTGGATTTAAGTTTGATTAAGTCTTACATGTTGCGCATTTGCTCGAATCAATTTGACTAAATTTGCACATACCCATATTAGTATTTTGAACAAATTAAGTCCTTGTCCATTCGTAAGGATCTACGAGTGGTGTGATACATTCGCACAAACCAAGTCATTTTAGTATATCATTGGTTTGTATGCAGGGTCCATCCGCACAAAGGGATTAATCTGCAGTTATCATTCATTCACGCAAATCAGTTGGTTTAAAGTGTTTGATTGTTTCAAAGCCTGTTTTAATTGTTTGATTAATTTTTGCAGGTTATTTTCAAGTTTCAAAATCATGGCAAAAGAGTACTAAAATGAGTTCTATAACGTGTTCACATCCGAAACAACATCATCCACACCGAAAAAACATTTTGAAGACTATTTCTGAAAGTTTAAAGCATGATAGTTTGTTTGGAACTAATACAAAACCACCGAGACTTATGAACATTGAAGATGATAATTGGTGGAAAGACAGATTCATTAACTGGGTCAAAGCATATGCTTATGAATGTTGGTTTATGTTGGAATTAGAGTATAAACGATCTGTAGATGATAAACAACAAGAAATTCCACTTGCAAACTTAGATAAAGATGATATAAAAACATTTTCTGCAGAACAAAGAATGATTGCTTTGATCCAACAGTCGATTAAGAATGATATCTTTTCATTGCTTCAATATGATGGAACATCAAAATCTTTGTGGGAGGCACTAAGGGTGAAAGCCAAAGGTGGAAAGCAAATTAAGAAAAACGAAATATCATTGCTAAAGAAAGAATTCGATCTATTTGACTGTTTGAAGAGTGAGAGTGTGCGACAAATGATCGAAAGGTTCTGCCACTTGAAAATCAAACTTGAAAGATTCGGCATTACAAAAAACAGAGAAGAAATCATCGAAAAAATGATCGAGGCGTTACCGCATGTAGATGATTGACAGACGTTTGTGATGATACTGAAGAATAACGCAAAGTTCGATGAAATCACCCTAGATGCATTAATAGAGAAGCTTAAAGGACATGAGCTAGAGCTTCTAAAGAAAAATAAAATGAGTAGCTCGAATTATCAGCAGAATGTAGATCTTTATTATCGAGCACCAAAGATTAGCACTTCCTTTAGCACAAAGACCTCTAATGAAGCATTGAAAGGCAGTTCTTCAAGTTACAATCCTGGTTATCATACTTGTTCAGCAACAAACAAAGAAAATCTTGATGAGATTCAATGCAACAACACCCTGAAGTTGAAAAAGTCTCCAAGTATGAATGCTGATGCAGCCAAGCAACATATGAGTTTCTTAGCATCAATTCTAGGGTCGTATGAAAGTCTGGTGGCGGGTAGAATAGGAAACCCAGAGATGACAAAGGAAGATTACGACCAGATCGATCCAGGAGAGATGTAACTAATAGATATCAGATGGTGTATGGCTAGTGTCATCAGGGGGCACAAAAGTTTATGGATATTACGGGGAGATCTTGTCTTGGAGGTGCTGACATAAAGCTAGGGTTTGACAAGTCAAAGGTCACTTGTTACAAGTGCAAACAGAAAGGCCATTTCAAAAGAGAGTGCTCAAATCGGTAAGCAGATGAAACTGTAAATCCGTTCTACGAAGACTACTACCGAAGAGCAATCTATTGTCGCACAAATGAGCAGCCACCAAGGACGAATCAAAAGCAGATCGGTGAAGGTTTGTCGAAAGAAAAGAAACAAGCTTAGTTGATGGTTCAAGAAGATGAAGGATTCAATTGGGATAAATATATTCCAAAAGAAAAGTTTGCGTTGGTTGCTGAAGAGAAATCTGAACCAGTCAGAGAGAAAACTTTGAGAGAAAGAAACATTGCGTGTAACAGGTTGAATGAAATGCAAGAAGCTTTTGATGAAGCTAGAAGAGCAAGTAGATGGGATAATAAGAGAGAATGCTACACTGATTCTCAAGGAAATCCGGTAGTGGATTCAAAGGATGTGGTTTTTAAAGATCTACTTGAGGTCATTCCTACGTCCGGAGAATATTATTCGAAGAAGTTTGTGGATAAAAATTATGTTCCAAACATGGAAAAGAGAATAAGGGAAGTGATGTTGGCATGTTTGAGGAAGAAAGAAGAAGAAAAACTTGAGAAGAATGTTGAGAAGATGGTTGAAGAATTGAAGAAGATGACCATTGAAGAGAATCAGAAGCAGATAGCAGGAGAAGCTGGTGATGAAAATCAACAGAAGATTGACGAGAAATAGAAGCAGATGCCAGATGAAGCTGAGGTGCCAAACACTAAGTTAAACATTCAACTTGAATCTTCTGAGTCATCAAACAATGATAAAATAAATGAAAAATCTGAGCAGTGCAGGAAATGCATAGAAACATGCAGTGCCTGTACTGAAAAAGATGAAAACTTAGAATCTAGAGATGCTAAATTTACTAAAATCGAAAGAGTTTTCAAAGAAAAATGTAAAGAAATAATTGAAAATGAAAATATTTTGAAACAAAAAGAACAAGAGCTGACACGAAAATATAAGATTTTTGAAAAAGAAAATGAGATTTTGAAACAAAAGTGTTCAACAGTAAATGAGGAATGTTTACAAAAAGAAAATGATGTTCAAGAAATGAAAAAGGAATATGATGTAATGAAAATTTCATATCAAACTGTAAAAGAAGCAAATGAAATGTTAAAAATCCAAATGAAATGCATTCAAGCAAGACTTACACAATATTCTGAAACATCACAAATTCTGAAAAACAAATATGAAATAAAACAACAAGTTGTAAATAAATATATTGATGAAGTTGCTGAGCTTAAACGTAAAATGGCTGAGTTAGAACAAGAAAATAATAAACTTCATAGTTATCATGCATCTTCATATATTCTTGAACGTATTTTCAACATTTAATCGAACGATAATAACTTTGAATAAAACAAGAAAGGAATTGGCTTAGAATATCATCAGGTTCCACCACCGTTTGAGAAAAAATTTACATTCTACGATGACGAGAAGGTGGCAAAATTTTTCGACAAGGTTGATCAATTTCTAGATAACATTGATGCCACTTACTCCAAATCTGATGATGTTGATGATTCAGAGGTGGTAGGTAAGGTCATTGAAAGTGTTTTGAAAGAGGATTCTACCAAGACATATAAGTCTAAATCACAGGATGAAAATGAGGAAAGTTTTCATGAAAGTTATCTTGAGAATTCAAAATCTGAGATAAATGTGAATGATGATTCAATAGGATTGGCATATTACATGATTGGATCGGACAAGTTATTCTCAGATATTGAATTTTCGATTCAGAATGTGATTGCGGATAAAATTGATAAAATTTTCAAACCGGTATAAATCGAAAAGTCTGAAATTGCAAAATTTGCCGGTAAAGCGAGCAGGAAAACTTTTTATAACAAACCTAGTTACAAAAAGAAAAACATGAAGCCTAGGTTGGGTTATAAAAAGAAACAAAACCAAAGGAAACGGGCTGAAAAGACAAATCTTCAGAAAAATATGAACTTTGTTCATGGAACAAGTTCAGAAGAAGAGAAAGAACTTCGATTTAGTCGACAAACTAAAGAAGAGTTCTATGCTAAGAAGAACCAACAACAACAGGCTAAAGATATTTAAAAGAAAACATGTTTTAAATGTGATCAAATTGGACATGTTGGTCGCAAATGTCCAAATCTGAATCCTATTGATGTTGAGAAAAGGAAAGTTGAGGTTGTGAATCAGAAGTCAACCAAGTTTGAACCAAAACAAACTTGGAAGCCAAAGACACCCAAATTAGAGTCGAAACAGATTTAGAAACAAAAGGTTGCTCTTTCAAAGCCACAACAAACTTGGAAGCCAAAAACGTCCAAGTTTGAACCAAAACAAATCTGGAAGTCTAAAAAAGATTTGTAAAAACGAAATGTTCAAACTGGTTCAAGATTTTATCAAAGAAATGTTTCAACAGGACAAATTTAGGTGGTAAAGAAATAGACTTCTGTGAGTGATAGAAGGAAAATCAATTCAACCAAGAAGGTTGAAAATAAAAACGATAAAGAATTTCTGAAAAATGATAAAGATTTTCCGAAGTTGAATGATTCGTATTGTGTCACAATACCCAAGGTCAAACAGGCCTGGGTTGCATTATTCAAGTGATTGAGTTAGATGAATGTGCAGGTGCTCAAGAAAGTAGCTGAATATCAACAAGCAGAGAGGAGCAGCCTTGCACAAGAGGAGGGTCCCTGTGGTTGAAGATTAGGGAGTGTTTGTTTGTTTTTGTAAATAAATAAAACAAAAACCAAAAAAAAAATAAAAACATCAAAATGAAAAAATGTTTGTTTTTATTGTCAAAAATCAATAATTTTTAAAAAGGATGTTTTGAATGAATACGCTGAATACCTCACGGCTGAACAAACATGATAAACCAAAATTGAAAAACGGTTTTCAAACTGTTAAATATCAATGTGTTGTAAATCATGGGGTACTTTATGCAAAAAGAGCATGTGATGCAGATAATGGATGGCGAGATGAAGTTATTTGCATCGAGTTGTCAAATTTTCTTTAAATGTTTTGGATTTTAGGGGGAGTAAAAATTTTGAGAATACAAAAACATTATAAATTTTGAAAAAGTCAAAAACGTGAAAAAATTAAAAGGAGTTAGTGTAAAAAGAGGAAATGATAGTACATCAGTAAGACAATCACAGCATGCTAACGAAATGGAGAGTCAAATGTGATAAACGGTTTCACTGAAGATATGCCAGTAGGTTTTTACACATTCAATAGATTGATTTCGAGATATAAACATAAAATCAATAAACTCTCTTATCTCGTGGGGAACATCTCTTGGATATATGAACTTAGTACTCCGAAATTTCGTTTGAGAGGTTGCCTGAGTCTGAGATACTAGGTCTTTATACTTTTGGATATCTAGGGTATTATCCTTGGTCTTCTGATTTTGCATCAACAATGGCCTAGACCTCGTATAATACTTTGCGTGCTTAAAAAGATTTCCCTCTACATAAAAATTAAGAAAATATCGAAAGATATATATCAAGTGCAGTTGTAAAGAAGATTCCTATGTGGAACACACCTTAAATCGAGTCTTCATCTCTTTGACTGAACGGTAGTTCATATCTAAGCTCTCAAGGTCTCGCACTAACCCAGAGTACAGATATCAATATAGTATATTCACATGTGAGACTGAATCTAGGAAATCTTGATGCGGGAGTATATTATGAGGTGGGACACGTGAATTAGTTAAGTTCTTAAAAAACTAATCTCGTATCTCGAATCAGTTGCTGTTTAGGTGAAAATTTAAGTGGATCAATATACTGACAATCTGATTTAGAACTTAAAGTCTAAAAAGGTCAACGGTGCTTGTGACGTGTCATAAACTGATATAATCCTCTAACGCAAACTCAAACAAAAATATTGTTTGTAAATATTTGTTTACTGCTTTTATTACGAAAGATCACAAAAAGATTTTGAGAGTGTTTTATCATAAACTTTATAAAATACAAAAAGATTTTGCTTCTACTTTAGTTTCGACAACCGATGTTTGAAAGCTGAGTTTCAAAATCTGAGTATGTTAAACATGTTTCTGAAAAATAAACAAGTTCATTAATTTGAAATTTGAGGTTTTTAAAATTGAAAAATCCCAAAACAGTTTGTGAAATATCCAAGGTCATTAATTTGGACTTGGATTATTAACTGAGAAGGTTTGTGGTGATCAGTTGTATGCTTTCAATGTCAAATTTTTTATAGTTACTTGATAGGGGGAGAGAGCCAGTTTACAATCCTGGAGTTTTTAAAAATTGTCAAATGGTTTTCTTAAAGCCAGGGTTCGATATTGGGAAATAATAGTTTTAAAGGGCCAGAAAACAATCTTGAACCAAAAAATAGTTTTACATTGTCAATCTTTCATATAGCTAGGTTCATGATCCTGGTAATCTAAAAAGCTTTAAATGTCATACATCTGTGCTTAGATTCAGGTTACCAATTCTGGGTGACCTAAAAAGCTTTCACTGTTAAATACTATTGATTTTCAGATGTTGAACCAGATTACGATCCTGATAGCTGAGGCTAAAGGGGAGTCTAAAGAAAAGCTCAAAGCAAGGGGGAGCTTGAAGAAATAGAACCAGGTGACGATCCCGAAAAGCTGGAAGCTTAAAGCAAGGGGGATCCTGGAGAGAGAGAGTTTGAAGATAGGGGAGCTGAGGATTCAGAACGCAGAATCAAGAGAAGCTTGTTAGAGCTTTGGGTAGTCTGTGGTGTTGAAGATGTAAAAGCTTCAAGAAGACTCAGAGAGAGATGATAGAAAGCTACAAGATTGACTGTAGCAATATCCAAGGGGAGTCTGTGAATGCATATATCTATCGCTTCCCTTAATCACGTATCGTAGCTGGGAAATGTTCAAGACAAGGTTTTGAAGTGTTTAAATATAAAACATTTGAAGTACATCCTTAATTAGAGGTCCATACTTACGAAAGGGGTCTGTCTTACGAAAGGAGTCCATTTGTACGAAATGTCCATCCTTAGTTAGACAAGGCCTATAAATAGGAGACTTGTGTTGTTCATTTAGAACTTTTGGAGCTTTTGGAAAGTTAGAGAGCTCATTTGATTTCAAGGTATTGTAATTGTCAAACATCAACAGAAATCAACATTTTATAGCTTGTTCTTGTCTGATCCACTCTCGTACATGGATTCCGAACGTGATACGAGATCTATGCAATCATCGGAGTTACGAAATCGATCCGAAAACGAATCCACACTCCACCAGATGTTATGTCAATGGAATGATCATAACTCTGATCCTTACTACCACCAGAGTTTCTTCCTGGCCAAGAAGTGTTGTGCTTCCAAAAGAATAGTGATCAGCCACTTTTCCTGACTCCTGTAGCTTATTTTTCTGGTTAAGCTCTCTCTCATAAGTGAGGAGCCTACCTTGAAGCTGACTCGAACTCATCCCCTTAAAACCAACATAATTTCTAGTAACAAAGGCTATAGTGTCCCATTTTTCTGGTAGTGATCTAAGAAATCTACTACTCAAAGTTGAATTGGCATACTCTACGTTTACCAGTTTTAAGTCACTAATGAGACAACTAAACCTTTCAAATTGTTGGGTTAATGAATCTCCTTTGACATGACAAAACGTTTCATATTGTTGGTCCAAAACCTCTCTGTTGTTCTCAATGACCTCTTCTGTACCACCGAATTGCTCTTTTAGTGCACCCCATAACTCCTTAGCACTGTTACAGTGTAACAGGCCAGCATAGATGCCATTGGGTAGTGCTGTAGCAACTATACTGAATGCCTTAGCATCTAACTCAATTTTCTGAAAATCCTGCTCGGAGTAATTTTTAGGTTTCTTGGGTACTTGGACCTTGGGATCTTCTGCACTCAGCACCATCGGAACATGTGGTCCGAAGATAACCGATTTCCAGCATCCGCTGCTTTGTTGTGCAAGTACATGACCCATCCTACGTTGCCAGATATTATACTCAAATCTGACAAGCATAGGTGGTTTATATAGGGTGCAAGTGTTATGAGGATCTTGTGTGTTTTGAGACATTTTGATTGTTTTGCAAAGTTTTTGTTTAAACTATTTTGAACGTGATTAAACTTTTAACTCTGTTTTTAAACTTCCTACGAACAAATGAGATCAGTGAAATGAGTTGATCTTTTATATCAAATTGATTGTTAAATCGAATTTGATTGACCAAAAATCTGATACAAATTGTTAGGATCCGAGTTTGAATTGTTTGTGAATGATTAAGATGAAAGATGCAAGAAGATAAAAAAGATGGAAATAATGCAGCGGGATGATAATAAACTTTAAATCACAAACAATGAGAGATTTGCTTTCATCATGGTACTTTTAACCTAATTATTGCAATTACAGCTATTCACGTATGCATGAATTACAAACTTCCCTTTTAGCCTAAGATCACTCTGATTTGCTCGTACAAAATGTCAAGGTGAAGTGATGAATAGAATAGTACATGCACTGTTCTATTTATAGTACAATCCAAACCTCTGAGGAATCTAAGCTGACGTCACCTAGACAATGACATCTAACAACTTCTAACATCCTCTAACATTTGCTAATACTAAAACACTGTTACATTGAAAACTCTGTTGTAAAGCATCTGTTGATTCAACTTCTGATGAGCCTTATCCTCTGTTAAGCCTCAGCAGACCTTTCTTCATCAGACTTTGTCTTCTTTAATCAAAAGGTGATCAGACCTTTGCTTTCAGCAGACTTTAGTCTTCATCAGTGGTTTACTTTGGCAAACCTTATGAGTCAGTAGACTTTGTTCTTCAACGGACTTTAGCTTTAGCAGACCTTTGGTTGTAGCAGATGTTTATGCCTTTGCCATTGGGAGGAGTATGCTCTTCAAACAGTGTTATAGATGATCAGTTGATTGTAGATTATTTTGGCTTTCTATCATCTGTTCTTTTGTCGGGGTCCACATGAGCCAACAACTGCCCACACTATTGCTACATACAACTGTTGCCTTCAAGTATAGAGAAAAGAAG
>JARYGA010043253.1:0-54110 GCA_030545235.1 Helianthus tuberosus
ACAGGTCCTATTCTTCTAATAATCTCAAAAGGTCCAACATACATGGGGCTTAGCTTTCCTCTTTTAATAAATCTGACTACTACTTTCCATGGAGAGACTTTTAACAATGCCTTATCTCCAACTTGAAATTCCAAAGGTTTTCGTCGGTTATCTTCATAACTCTTTTGACGATCTCGTGCTGCTTTTAGTCTTTCCTTGACTTGAATAATTTTGTCCATTGTTTCTTGTACTATCTCTGGTCCAGATAGTTGTTTTTCTCCAATCTCTGCCCAACAGACTGGAGTTCGGCACTTTCGTCCATAAAGTGCTTCAAACAGTGCAACATTAATGCTAGTATGATAGCTGTTATTGTAGGAAAATTCTATTAATGGTAAATGATCATCCCAATTTCCTTCAAAATCAATTACACAGGGTCTAAGCATATCTTCCATCGTCTAGATTGTCCTTTCGCTTTGTCCGTCCGTTTCTGGATGATAAACTGTGCTTAGATTTAACCTGGTTCCTATTGCTTTTTGGAAACTAGTCCAAAAATGAGAAGTAAAACGACTATCTCTATCAGATACAATAGATAAAGGAATTCCATGTAATGAAACTATTTCATTTACATATAGCTTGGCTAATTATTCCATACTGAAAGTTTCCTTCATTGGTAAGAAATGAACAGATTTGGTCAATCTGTCTACAATCACCCAGATCGTATCATTACCTTTTCGTGTCTTGGGTAATTTAGTAACAAAGTCCATTGTTATTAATTCCCATTTCCATATTGGCATCTCTAATTGTTGTAATAATCCTGAAGGTTTCTGATGTTTAGCTTTAACCTGTGAACAGGTTAGACATTTAGCAACGTAGTTTGCTATATCCTTTTTCATTCCTATCCACCAGAAATTGTTTCTTAGATCTTGATACATCTTATCACTTCCGGGATGTATCGTATACTTAGATTTATGGGCTTCTTCTAGAATTCTGTGGAGTAGGTTTCCTTGTTTAGGTATCCACATCCTTTTCTTATGGAACTTCCAAATTCCATCTGATCCTTGTTCTAATTCCTTAATCATTCCTTTTAAACCTTCAGCATCATCCTTCATTGCTGTTTCCAGTACCTCTCTAATTTGCTTATTTAAATCTACCTGTAGATTTAATCTAAGAGAGTGTACTCGTTTTGGCTTCTCATGATACTTTCGACTTAAAGCATCAGCTACTACATTAGCTTTTCCTGCATGTTACTGGATATCACAATCATAATCGCTAAGAATTTCCATCCATCGTCTCTGTCTCATATTTAATTTCTTTTGCCCGATACCTTAAACTCGTATGATCTGTGAAGACAATAAACTTATTACCATAAAGATAGTGTCTCCAAATCTTAAGGGCAAAAATTATGGCTCCTAATTCTAGATCATGGGTTGTGTAATTCTCTTCATGTTTCTTAAGTTGTCTAGAGGCATAGGTTATAACCTTTTGACGTTGCATCAACACACATTCATATCCTAACTTAGATGCATCACAATAGACTATAAAGTCTTCAGTTCTTTATGGTAATGCAAGTATGGGTGCGTTGGTTAATCTTTGCTTAAGAATCCTAAAGGCTTCTTCCCGTTTTGTTCCCCATTCAAACTTAACTGATTTGCAGGTTAGTTTGGTTAATGGAATGGCTATCCTAGAGAAATCTTGGATAAACCATCTATAATATCTTGCCAGTCCAAGAAAACTTCTTACTTCTGTTGGTGATTCAGGGACTTTCCAGTTAGTAATGGCCTCGATCTTTGTGGGATCCACATGAATTCTTTCATGATTAACTACATGTCCAAGGAATTGTACTTCTTGTAACCAAAATTCACATTTTGAGAATTTAGCATAAAGCTTATCTTTTCTCAACAATGTCAGAAGTGTATGCAGATGCTCTGCATGATCCTCTTTACTCTTAGAGTAAATTAGAATATCATCTATAAAGACAATTATGAATTTATCTAGGTATGGTTTACATATCCTGTTCATCATGTCCATAAATGCGGCTGAGACATTGGTAAGACCAAATGGCATAACGGTAAATTCATAATGACCGTACCTTGTTCTGAAAGCAGTTTTAGGAATATCCTCTTCCTGTACTTTCAGTTGATGATATCCTGAACGTAAATCAATCTTTGAAAAGATCCTTGAAGTTGATCGAACAGATCATCGATTCTCGGTAGTGGGTACCGATTTTTAATCGTAACCTTGTTCAATTCTCGGTAATCAATGCACATACGCATTGATCCTTCTTTCTTCTTGACAAACAGTACTGGTGCTCCCCACAGTGATGAACTAGGTTGTATAAAACCCTTATCAAGAAGTTCGTCTAATTGTTTCTTCAGTTCCTGCATTTCTGTTGGTGCTAACCGATATGGTGCCTTGGCAATTGGTGCCGTTCCTGGTATAAGGTGAATTCTAAATTCAACCTCTCTATCTGGCGATAATCCAGGTAACTCTTCTGGAAAAACGTCTGAGAATTTAGATATTATAGGAATATCTTTTAATTCTTTTCCTTTAGTGTTAATGATTATGGAGATCATACACACTATTCCTCATTTCCTTTCATAACTTGCAACTTTCATCACAGAGATGAATTTTGTCGACCTGGTTGGCTTATCTCCTTTAATTGTGATCTTTTCACCACTTGGGGTACTTACTTGTACCGACTTTTGATCACACAAAATACTGGCATGATTGGCTACCAACCAATCCATTCCTAATACAACATCGAATCCAGCTAGATTCATTGGGTAAAGGTTAGCAGAAAAATTATGGTTTAGAATTCCTATTCTTGCTCCCTGCAAGATTTCACTTATCTTAATGGAATCTCCATTTGTTGTTTCCACCAGACAGTCTTGTTGGAGTTTAGTTAATGGTTGATTGAGAAGTTGGTAGAAAGAAGTATTGATAAAACTTTGGTTTGCACTAGAGTAAAATAATACTTTGGCAAATATATCATTAACTAAAAAACGTACCGGCTATTACATCCGGAATCATCTTGGCTTCCTCAGCTGTCAAAACGAATGCTCTTGCATTCTTCTTGGGTCCTTCAGTTGTCTTAGCTTTGCTGGTTGTTGCTAGAGCTAGTTTCGGATAGTTCGGTTTAATGTGACCAACTTCTACACAATTGTAGCATATCCTGCCACTAGCCTTTCTCCTACAGTCTTCTTCCTTATGTCCTGGGTACTTGCGAAAGTTGCAGGACACAACACATTTTCCTGAGTGCTTCTTTCTACAAAACTTGCCGTAGGGTGTAGAGGAAGAACCTGTACCGTTCCCACGACTGGAATTACCGTAGCAAAATTCTTGGGTAAGCTTTTGAGCTAGGTTCTTTCTCTGGTTCTCCTCTTGTGTGCGTACCAATTCATCAGTTAGGGTGTTGGCTAGTTCTACCGCTTCTTCTATGGTCTGGGGTCTAGCTGCCTTGACTACATGTCTGATCTCACTAATTAATCCCCAAATATAACGGGAGATTAATACTGGCTCAGGTGAGGCTAAGGTTGGCACTATCCTAGCATATTCAAGGAATATGGTAGTGTAACCTTTGCAATCTATTCCAGTCATTTTATGATTTAGGAACTTTTGGCAATTTGTTCTTTTTCATTAGGAGGACAGAATTTCCTTTCAACCATTTCCTTAAAGTTGGTTCATTCCATATTATAAATTATGTCACTTCCTCTAGACTGGAGAATAGTATTCCACCATTCTAAGGCCGCATTCTTAAAAAGATTAGAAGCAAACATAATCTTATCTTCATCTGCACATTTACTTATTTTTATTACTGCTTCTGTCTTTTCTATCCAACGTAAGGCTGTAATGGCTCCTTCATTGCCTGAGAATTCTATTGGTTTGCAGGCCAAGAATTCTTTATAAGAACAACCATAATAAATAGTTCTTCTTCTTTTTGGAATTGGAGCTTGAATCAGGGGTTGGTGATTTTCGTTCACACTATGACTTGGTTCAGTGGGTTGACGTTTACTTCCAGTTACAGATTTATTATTTTCTGCTTCTTTAACCGTCTTGATAATATAAGGCATAACATCTATAATTTCTTGTGCGACTATATGTTCAATGGCACTATTATTCACTTGGTTCTCGTTATTATCATTAATCTAGTTTTCTTGATGAACTTCGTTCGACATCTGAATTGTAAACATTTATCAGATATCAATATCACAAAATAAAATTTTATACAGACATTTATACAACAATCACACAAGCAGGTTGATCAAAAATGTCGAACATTGCGACTTTACTCTTTATATACATATATATATATATATATATGCATCGATTACATATTACAACTGAAAACTAACACACTAGTAGTTATGCATCTATATCTATTTTAGTCTAGTTGATTATACATACATACATATATATATATATATACATACATATATATATATATATATGTATATATATATATAAATTTCTTTTTTTAATCAAAATACAATATTACACACATGTCCATATATTATTCTAGGTGTCGTTCATCCAATACTGCATCTCATTCTCATCATATTTCCAAACTAACTTCTCTCCTATCTGTCGAATTCTATTTCCTTTGTCCACTAAGTTTTCGCCATACTGACGGAGTTCCTGCACATATTCTTGACTTATTGGTGGGTTTAACGGTGGGGCTGGCACTGGTTCTTCGGGAGTACATAGTGCCGAATACAACCTATTGTCATCTAACCATGGATCATATTGTGAAGAGATTGAGGTTATGATTCTAGGTAACTCATTGGGGTCAAATGCAGGTATCAGGAATTGGTTTTCCTGGTTGGGTCCTAACATTTGTTGGTCTGGAAATAAGGGTAACAGTGGTGGTTCAGCTCTTTGGTTCAAATTAGGGTCTGCTTCTGTAGTAGCTAACATATGGAAAATCTGCTAACTGTCTATCAAGTTCCTCTTCCCATGGTGGCTTATTGACTGCTTCCAGGGTTTGTGCATTCACTTCCCTATTCGCTCTGACTAATGCTCTCTGTTGTTGTAATTTCTTCATCCTCTTCCTCCTCTCATGTGCTCCTTTACTAAACCATCCTCTCTTTTTGGGAGGGAATGACTCCTCAGACTGTGCCTTAAAGATAAATATTCCTTCCTCAGTATCAGCTGAGTATCCTGAGGGATTTGGCTGAGATGAGGTTCCTTCATCTTTTGGGGAACTAGCTAATTGACGATAAGCGTTGGATGTACCTTGCTCACTCATACTTTAAACTAACAAATTGTTAAATAACACAAAACAATAATATATATACTTACACATAATCACATAGGTTATTTCCTAACACAATTTATTTAAAATTTAGATATCACTGGGACACTTCATTGGCTTAAACCAGTGGTTGTAGCTCTGATACCACCTTCTCTCGCAGCCCCCGACCCCTATCCCCGGTAGCAGGTGCCGCGAGACTCAGAGCTGGTGGTATTGGTGTTTATTAATTTGGCAGTGGAATTTATACATCAGGACCGTAGTTAGGAAATATTTTTATCAGAGTTAAACACCAAACTTTTATAATAATAAATGGAATAAAACCCACGTTTCATTTGCAATACATTTATAGGGATAAACCCTAATTATTGAAAACATAAACTCTTTTTTATTCAGGTAACTTATATAGCCACATTTCTAAGCCTTCAGTGCTCTCCAGCTGGCTTCTATTAGCTTCATATTAAGTTACCTGAAACGCGTTTTAAAAAGGTTTTATCAGCAGAAAATACTGGCGAGTACATTCCAATTTGTAAAACATCAGTTGTTACACATTACAGTATTAATGGCGATTACAATGTTTATATCTACCCAATTACTCGTTCAGTACGTGTCACTCGACGGATCTGTGATTATGGTCATATCACACATTGGATACCCGTGCCCAATTGTGAAGGTATCTGGTACTGTTGGTGTGTGTAAGGTGTGTTATGTTTTTATTGATAATTTAAGCCCATTTTACACATTAGTCAAGTTTTAAATTTATAAAACACGATATTCTACTAACACTAAACACACAGATGGGCAAGTGCACCCATCGTGAGCGTAGTATAGCGTTGGTAAGATACCGAGGTCGTCCAAGGACACAAGAGCTTTTAGTACCGGTTTATCCTCAACGTCTAATCAAACTAAAATTTTTAGAAAAGGTTTTAAACATGAAAAATAAAAACTAAAAATGCTGAAAATAAAAATAAAATAAAACAGATAGACAAGATGAATCACTTGGATCCGACTCGCCTTTAACGTATCCTTTGATGATTTCCGCACTTTTGCACTTTTTAAGAGATTATCTTAGTTATAGTAGTAGGTCCCTCTTTTGAATGTGACGTTACCCTCAACCCAGTGGTTTGAGTCAGCAAGGATACAATCCCAAAGGGTTGGAATATTGGAAGATAATTAATTAAGTTATTAATGCGTAAAGTGGTAGGCCCCTCTTTTGAAGGTGACATTACCCTCGGCTAAGTGGTTTGAGTCAGCAGGGATACAATCCCAAGTAGCCGGGTTAATGTATTAATAGTAGTTTACATATGAGGGGATCAAGCCATTTGCACCCCCGCCATCCAATACCAGTGGGTATTGAAGGTGGTCCTAGTCTGCTTGACCCAGGTCCTTACAGGATCTATACACTGAACAAGGCAAGAACCTTACTAAACCATTCCCTTAACCCCCGACCATGTAGCCAACATATCTCTATATAGACCGTAGAGATATAAATGGTGAAAATCTTTTACTTTATATAGACAGTAAAGTAATGCCAAGACACCACGGACACATGATAAAGAAGTTTCACCTTCAACATAAGAAACTAGTTATTAAAGTCATTAATACAAAACCAAACAAAAAGTGCGAAAAGATTAAAAATCAAAAGTAATACATTAAATGCTTGTCTTCACCAAGTGATGTAAGAGACTTAGCCAAACATGGCCTTTGATTGACAAGAGCTCTAACTATCAATCTTGGATCCCGAGACTACTACACACACTCTAAGGTGGATGATGGATGATGGTGGTGGATGTGGGTGTTGTAGTGGTGGTGGAGTGGTGGTGAAGTGGGAGAGAGGTGGTTTGCCACGGGATGCCTTTGAAGTGAGCCAAGCACCCCTATTTATAGTCTGAACAGTAACCCGGCCACGGCCCCGTGTCCGCTGGACACGCCCCCGTGGCCATCTCCTTTCTCTTTCTTCATTAATTGTAATTGTCTGCATTAGGCTCCACACGGCCCCGTGTTCGCTAGGCACGACCCCGTGTGCAGAAGCGTATCTGTACAATCAAGATTTGCAAGATTCTGCAAATCTTAGCGTTGACCATGCCCCGTGCTGAGCTGGGCACACCCCCGTGGTGGGTATAGAAGCTTCTATAGCTTTGTCCCTTTCTGCAGATACCTGACCACGCCCCCGTGTCCAGTGGGCACGGGCTATGGTCAACCTTCTGTTCCTTGTTTTTGCTTGGGGAGATGCTGTCGAGGGCTCAGGCATGCCATATTTATTCCTTTTCTTTGTATTTATGTTAGTTTTTGCTGCATATTTGTCCCTTTAGTTCATTTAAGCTCATTTGGTCCTGAAAATACAAAAGGAAGACAAAAGCACACTTTTTCCCACATTAGTACTAAAAAAGGTTAGTTTTACGCCTCATTTGATACCCCCACACTTGAATCTTTTACACACATCAAATACCCCCACACTTGAATCTTTGCTTGTCCTCAAGTAAAACTCTTTATTATGTGGCTTACACACCCAAATGGAATTGGTGGAAGAGAAGTTTTGGGCTTGTCTTGAGTGTCGGGAATCCAAGATCTTTATTGGGTTTTATTTTTATACTATTTACAATCCTATCCGTTATGATTTATTTAGAACGTTCCATAAGAGAAATTACTTATTTGGGCATAACATGCCTTTTTAAAATTCCATTTATATACAAGTTCACATACCTCACGGGAGATTACTCAACACTCGGCCGAAGATGTATTTTTGTGAAACACTCGAGACTGGCATGGAACACTTCTACCATATGCTTGCCAAGCAATCAATCCTCCTCCTTTTTAACTATAAACCTTTGTAAATATCAAGAGGACTTGGGGAAAGGTTAGGCTTAGGCTAAAGGTAGGTGGTTTTGGGTTAGTGGTTAGTAAAAAGGGCTAAAAGCGTAAAAAGCGTAAAAAGCGTCGGTCGTCGTAAAACTTTTTTGTTTTTGTGACTTTTATTCAAACTAAGCATTTTTAAACAAAGTTTCTTTGAGAAACTTGTTTGTTTATTGCTAGACCTTCATTTTTTTTAATAAGGAAACGTCACAAGAAAACCAAACTTTTTACTAAAATAAAGGGTTTAAAAAGAAAAAGGTTTTGGTGGGTAAAGGGTGTTTGTTTTGTGGATTTAGAAATGAAAAGGTTTAGGCTCAAAGGGGTTAACTAGGGGGAATTTGGGTAGGTGGTAAAGAAAATGAAAAATAATGGTGTTGAAAGGAAAATGGGTTAGTCCTATTGCCTCTATCATTTACTTACTTGGGTTTAAGTTGGTAAGGACCGGGAATGTATCGTCGTGGCAAGTCCTAGAGTCATAAGAACCAAGCAGCTATTCACACAAGAATCGAAAAATGAGCATTTAGTTTAAAGATGTATGCTTGTATGCTCAATAAAGGCTCATGGTTGTATGCTCAATAAAGGCTCAAGTATATATAATCAAATGTTAACTAGATTTCCCATGCCGTTTCATAATTTTCTTATGTTGGTTCTTTTTATCATGACGCTATCGGTTGTAAATTTGTAAAAATATAACCTTTTAGAACTTGTTCTTCCCAAATTAAACCAAGACAAGTAAAAAAATTTGAAAATTTTTGAAAAAAATTTGGGGTGATTAGCGGTTCAATAGAGTTTTGTGTAAGGCTTGTTATTAGGACTTGCAAAATTGAAGGTTTTAGCATCCCCCCCCCCCCCCACACTTAAATTACACATTGTTCTCAATGTGTCCTAAAAATAAGTTTTTAGGTTGATTGAATGTGTAAAAAGGGTAAAAAAAAAACAAGGTTTGGTGTTACTGGGCATCTGGCCACGGCCTCGTGCTAGGTGAGCACGGCCCCGTGGTCAGAGTGCCAGTAACAAAAACTTACAGCAGGTGGCCATGGGGGCGTGCCTGGTGGACACGGCCCCGTGGCAGGCAGTTTTAAGGTAATCAGCAGGTACATGGTGGTGGACACGGGGCGTGCTGGCTGAGCACGGCCCCGTGGTGACAGTCTGCAAACAATGAAAACAGGTTTTTGGCTTTTGGTTCTGGTTTCCGGGCTCGTGTAGCACTAATACTTAGTGCCTCCAAGCTTCCTGGGTAACTATTTTGCTTAAATACCACACCACACAACAAATAACAAACATCCTAACATACCAACGTTATCATCCACATCACAAACTAAAAAAAAAACAAAGTGCAGAAAAGTAAAAGTGTTAAAGGAAGTAAATTGTTCAAACTTTGGCACGTAGGCCAGATGATTATTCATGAGAATAAGGGTTAACCTAGTAGAAGCCGCAACCGTGTCACATCACCTCCGACGCCTTTGCCTCAATCCATTTCTTCATCTTCATCATCTCCTCCTCGGTACACCATATGCTCCTGGATTTGGCTGATGTCATCTTGCATGTCGGAGATGTGCCTCTCGATTGCTCCAACCCGGGTGTAGGTGTTGCTGGCCATGTTGTAGGTGTTGCGGGTGCATAAGAGGTTTTCCTGCAAAAGATCATGTAAGCTTTGAAGGTTAGGAAAACCACCCCATTGAGAAGAGGATGAGCCCGCATGGCCCTGAAACTGAGGAGGAGGACGGATTGGTGCGGCGTGAAGAACGAGAGCCTCTTGTGGATTCCAAACATTCCCCCGAACCGTTTGAAATTGAACCGTCCCGTCACCCGCCTCGTTGATGATTCCCATTGAGCGGCATATGACGAGATCTACCTTGCCCGACCATGGACCTTTACAGAAAGATTTTGGCATTCTTTGAACAAAATTCTTGTAAAGGCGGTAAATCCATCCCCCAAAGAAGATAGGTGTCGGGGGATTGGCCAGTTGGTTCAGATGCATGTTTTGGAGGAGCAGGTGTGGGACATCAAGAGGGACACGATTGTGCAAGGCAGTATAAAACTGTCAGATCATGGCAACAACACCGGTACTGTCACGCCTTTGGTTGAGGGAGTTGCTAAGGACCCTATGAATGTAGCGGTATAGAGGGTCCCGCAACTGAGAGCTCTTGGTTTGGCTTGGATCATATGGTCCTTCCCCGATTTGAGACCACGCCGATTGACGCATGTTTTGCCAGATTTCACGGAGACCTCCCGTGCTTTCTTCGTCTCCTGCGTCCTCTTCAGAAAACAATCCAATAATCGCCCCAAACTGTGCAATGGAGATTGAAAGTACATTTCCAGCACAACAAAACTCAACCCCCTCCTCATCAAACGACTCTGCTTTAGCTTTGAACGCGAAAGTGCTATAGAACTCCATGTTGTATTCGTGGACCGAATGGAGTCTAATGCAGAGGGCCGCCCTGAGTGGACCCGTGACTAGGTTGTTGAAGCGATCTATCTGCCCCACTGCTTCCAGGGTCTCGAGGCATACATGTCTTGAATTTTCCTCGGGCCTTGTCTGAAGAACATCAAATCGGGCTTGATAGTTCCACTCATTCTGATTAAAGCGTGTAAATTTCTTGGCCATCTGAAAGAAAACACAAAACAATTAGCACAAAACAATAAATTTTCGAAGAAAACTGAAAACATCAAGCTGAACATGGCCCCGTGGCCAATGGCCACGCCCCGTGTTCGGCTGAGTTTTGCTGGCCACGCCCCCGTGCTCAGGCGTCTGTTTCTCAAAAATCCCATTTTTCGACCCGGTTTCGAAAACTTGAAAATTTTTGGTTCAGTAGGGGCGGTTTTCCCCGAAAATGAAACCCCAAGTGCCGTTTTTCCAAAAACAAACCGTTTACCCCTTCAATTTCATCTTTTTCGGTTTAAAAACAAGGGTTTGAGGTTTTTGTTTGAAATCGGGCAAATCTACAAACAATTCAAGTTGATTTACTTCCTATAACATGCAACTAAACTACTACTAACAGATCTAAGCAAAAATTCGAGGTTTGATTTGGTTCAAGTTGAAGAATCCTAGATTTTTCCCCAAATTTTTGATGTTAAACTACATGCAAATCATTAATCTAACTAACTATGATGATAGAATCATACCTTGACGTTGTTGAACGGTTGAAGAACGTGAAAATCTGCAAAGATTCGCGAAGGAACCAGAGAGTTTTTGGGGAAACGGGTCGTGTTGAAGTGAAGAATGAAAGGAAAAAGGGGTTTTATCCCCGACAGTAGCCGGCCACGGCCCCGTGGGCGGGTAAAAACTGAATATATATATATATATATATATATATATATATATATATATATATATATATATATATATATTTAGTGCACGTGTGAGTGACCTGTTTCCCAAAACTTGGTTTTAGAAATCTTACCAATTTTTGAAGCTTTCCCGACGTCCATTACCTTACAAGATATGATGTTGATGCACAAAGCTTTGTTTATTCGTCACCCGCTTGTAGCGAGATCTCCTCCTCTTCATCCTCAATGAATCCTTGATAAAGCTTTAGCCGTTGGCCATTGACTTTGAATCGAATTCCATTCCGAGATTTAATATCAATTGCACCGTGTGGAAAAATATGGTTGATAGAAAAAGGTCCCGACCACCAAGACTTTAATTTACCGGGAAATAATCGAAGTCGTGAATTAAACAATAGAACTTAGTCTCCTACCTGAAATTCATTAGGTTTAATGCGTTTATCATGAAAAATTTTCATTCTTTCCTTATAAATTTCAGAGTTAGAGTATGCGTGATTCCTTAATTCGTCTAATTCATTTAATTGACAAAATCGATTTTTACTGGCAATTTCTATGTCTAAGTTTACGTTTTTTATTGCCCAGTAGGCTTTGTGTGCTATTTCTACTGGCAAATGATAACTTTTCCCATAGACAAGCTTATATGGGGTGGTACCTATGGTTGTTTTATATGCAGTTCGAAAAGCCCATAAAGCGTCGTCTAATTTATCGGCCCATTCCTTTTTATTTAATCCTACGGTTTTTACAAGTATTCTCTTTAAACCTGGATTAGTCACTTCGGCTTGTCCATTTGTTTGAGGGTGATATGCGGTTGAGATCCGGTGATAGACCCCATATCTTGTTAAAAAAATTTCAAGTTGATGGTTACAAAAATGGGTACCCTTATCACTTATTAATGCTTTTGGAGTTCCAAAATGAGAAAATAATCGTTTCAGGAATCTTACCACAACTCTTCCATCATTTGTTGGAAGAGCTTCGGCTTCGGCCCATTTTGACAAGTAATCTACTGCCATAAGTATATATTTGTTTCCTTTCGATGGTGGGAAAGGTCCCATAAAGTCGAGTCCCCAAACATCAAAAATTTCACAAACAAGAATGCCATTTTGTGACATTTCGTTTTTGGAAGAAATATTACCTGATCTTTGGCAAGCGTCACATGTCTTGATAAGACTTTGGGCGTCTTTGTAAATGGTTGGCCAATAAAATCCTGAATCAAATACCTTTCGTGCGGTACTAGCAGCACCATGATGTCCTCCGTATGGACCTTCATGACAATGGCGGAGAATTCTTCTTGCTTCACTACCATGTACGCATCGTCAGATAAGTTGGTCGGCACACATTTTTTAAAAGATAAGGATCTTCCCAAAAATAATGCTTTACATCAGCAAAGAATTTTTTTTTTGATGATATGACCATCCTTTCGCGACTATTCCACTAGCTAAGTAGTTGGCGTAGTCGGCGTACCATGGCTCTTCTCGGTATTCCACCATGTCTACGGACTCCGTTGGGAATTTTTCATTAATTAGCTCGTCCCTATTTGCCTCCAAAGCTGGATCTTCCAAGCGAGATAGATGATCTGCAGCGGTGTTTTCTGCTCCTCTTTTGTCTTTTATTTCAATGTCAAATTCTTGAAGGAGTAGAATCCATCTGATTAAACGTGGTTTGGCATCCTGTTTTTTTAAAGAGATAACGAATGGCTGCATGATCTGTATAAACTATCGTTTTAGAAAGAACAAGATAGGAACGAAATTTATCAAAAGCAAATACTACAGCTAGTAATTCCTTTTCAGTTGTTGTGTAGTTTTCTTGTGCATCGTTAAGTGTTTTACTAGCGTAATATATTGGGTGAAAATGCTTATCTTTCCTTTGTCCCAAGACGGCTCCAACTGCAAAGTCACTTGCATCACACATGATTTCAAAAGGTAATTTCCAATCAGGTGCTATCATGATAGGTGCATTGACCAGCATTTCTTTTAGCATTAGAAAGGCTTGGTTGCAATCCTTATCAAAGATGAAGGGAGCATATTTTTCAAGTAATTTTGTTAAAGGTCTTGAGATTTTTAGTAAATTTCTTTGATAAATCGTCTATAAAATCCTGCATGCCCTAGGAAACTTCTGATGGCTCTAACGAAGGATGGGGTGGTAATCGAGAAATAGTGTCTATTTTAGCCCGGTCAACCTCCGTTCCTTCGCTTCAGATTTTATGACCGATTACTATTCCCTCCGTTACCATGAAATGGCATTTTTCCCAATTAAGAGCGAGGTTAGTTTCCTCACATCGGGATAGCATTCGTTCAAGGTTATCGAGGCATTGGTCATATGAATCTCCAAAGATAGAAAAGTCATCCATGAAAACTTCCATAGTCTTTTCTTTCATATCATGGAAGATGGCCACCATGCAACGTTGAAAAGTTTCGGGGGCATTACATAGACCAAAAGGCATGCGTCGATAAGCAAAAGTTCCGTAGGGACATGTGAATGTTGTCTTTTCTTGGTCTTCGGGTGCTATCGGTATTTGAAAGTAACCTGAAAAACCATCTAAGAAACAATAAAATTTGTGACCGGATAATCTTTCCAACATTTGATCAATAAAAGGTAAAGGAAAATGATCTTTCCTTGTTGCCTCATTTAATCGACGATAATCTATACACACTGTCCATCCTGTGACGGTTCTTGTTGGTATTAATTCATTTTTCTCATTAGTGACCACCGTCATACCTCCTTTCTTAGGAACTACTTGGACGGTACTTACCTAAGGACTATCGGAAATTGGGTAAATGAGTCCGGCGTCAAGTAATTTGATGACTTCATTTTTAACCACTTCTTGGACGTTTGGATTTACTCTACGTTGTGGTTGTATTACCGATTTATAGTCATCATTCATTAAAATTTTATACCTGCACATGGAAGGGCTTATTCCTTTAATATCTTCAAAAAAAAAAAGCTTCCAAGCGATCGCATTTTTGTGTTTTTTCAAAAGTGTAATTAATTTTTTTGTTCTACACTAGTTAATTTTGACGAAATAATCACATGTAACTTACCATCCTTGTCGAGAAAAGCATATTCCAAATCTTTTGGGAGTTCTTTGAGCTCAAGTGGTGGGTCTTTAGGAGACTCCTTATTTGGTTGCTCATGTTGGTCAAGAACCAAAAAGGTTTGTTCAATGGCGACCTCTTCTTCAACAAAGTGGTCGATTTCTTTTTTTGTATCGGTTGGCTCATCTTCATCTTCAATTAGGGGGTCATCATTACCGATTGGATATTTCATTGAACGCTCAAGATCGACACTTCTTTTGAATGCCCCTAATTGAATGGGTAGATTGTTATGCTTCCGATTTTTCAAAGCTTCGTAGGTTTTCACAAAAGGTCGTCCCAACACTAGTGGAGCGTCATCAAGGATGACGAAGTCGGTTGGCATTACCATTTGATTGGTTTATACTAACACAACTTCAACTACTCCCATTGATTTTATTGTTTTCCGATTAGATAGAAAAATGGGTATTTGAAGTGGAGAAAAATCACTAATACTTAATTTTTCGAAAATGTAGTTTGGCATTATATTAACACAAAGATCTTTATCAATTGTAATATTACTAATAAAGGAATTTTGAAAGAAACATGGAACCGGTGTAATGTTAATTTCAAATGGATCATCTTTTATTAGCGTAGTTTGATCATTTGTTAACTTAATGCTTACCATTTCGTCAATTTTAGTGTTAGGGTCTGTTTGGTATGGGGTAATGGAATGGATGAAGGAATGGAATGGACGAGGTAATGGAATGGACAAGGGAATGCAATGGATCATTACAATTTCATGTCTTGTTTGGTTACCATGTGTGAATGGAATGCATTATTATTGTGTATTGTTCGGTAGGCAAGAAAAACGGAGTAATAAAATCAGCGGTGAGTGGTGGTGGTGGTCGGTGGTAGTGATTGTGGGTGGTTATAGGTGGCGGCGGTGGGTGTCGGCGGCGGCGATGGGTGGTGGTGGCGGCGAGTGGCGGTGCGGCGGCGACGACGAGTGGTGGTGGTGGCAAGGTGGTCGATGGTGGTGGGTGGCAGCAGAGGTGGCGGTTGGTGGCGGCGGCGGTGGTTGGTGGTGGCGGTGGCGGTGGTGGTGGCGTCGACGATGGTGGTGGGCGGCGGCGGCGAGTGTCGTTAGCGGTTGGTCGCAGCTGTGGGTGATAACGGTGGCGAGTGGGTGGCGGTGGCGGCGGTGGCTGTCGAGGTGAGGTGGTGGCGGGTGGCGGCGATGGCGTCGGTGGTGGGTTGTGGCGAAGGTGATGGGTTGTGGTGTTGTTGATGAATGGTGCAAGAGGGGATGGAATGGAAAAAAAACATGGGGTGTGGAAGGAATGATTTTGAGGGAATGGAATGCATTTTGGAATGGGTGATTCCATTCCATTGACCAACCAAACACCCTTTCCTTCATTTCCTCGTAATCATCCATTCCATTCCACCTCTCATTCCTGCATACCAAACACTACCTTAGTGTTTAACTCTTTTAAAAACTTAGCATGAGTAGATACTAAACAATGATTTTCGAAAGAAGGTGATAAGAGATTAATTTCTTTAAAATTAGACTCTTCTAGAATTCTAACGTTGTCGGACTCACCTTTTTCGTTGTTTAGTTCATGTGTTGGTTTTTCACTTACTTGTTCTTCCATTTTTACCTCTTCAACTATCACTTCTTTAGTACATGTTACCTCTTCCCTTGCGCGGGCTTCTTTTATATAGCGCTTGATAGTTTTAAGGTGTTCTATTATCTTTTCGGCTACGGGTGAGATAGTTGGTGGTTCGTCAAAATGAGTAGAATAAGTATCCTCAAAGCTTGAGTTCCGAAGTTCGATCCTTGGTTCCTCATAATACTCATATGAGGTAGATGGTTCATACCATTGTTCCTCATTGTAAGTATATGATGGATAAGGGTCTTAACTTGGTTCTTCATAATACTCATATGAGGTGGGTGGTTCATACCATTGTTCCTTATAGGAAGCATATGAAGGAGACGGCTCATACCTTGGTTCCTCAAAGTATGAGTATGAAGGCTCATACCTTGGCTTATCAAGATATGAGTATGAGGGAGAATGTTCATACCTTGGCTCTTCATAGTATGTGTATGAAGTGGATGGCTCGTACCTGGGCTCCTCATAGTATGTGTATGAAAGGGATGGTTCAAAGAGGTCATAACATTGTACCGAATGCGGATTACCACAAATGGTACAATACTCTTCTTCATAATCATCCTCCTCATAGTGGTAGTTGTAACCTCCTGAGTATTGATCCATAAGAATCACTCAGCAGACCACAACAGAGTCTCAGGACCAGAAAACAAAAATAAAAACGGAAACAGAGGCTCACCACGGCCCCGTGTTCGCTGAGCACGGCCCCGTGGTCTGGTTTTGTATCTAGGCGTTTTAAAAAATGTGACTAGTTTGGTTCAACACGGAGGTGTGTTCAGTGAGCACGACCCCGTTTTCAGACTCTGTATATGGGAGTTTGTTAATTTTTATGCAGCACGGGGGCATGTTCAATGAGCACGACCCCGTGTCCAGACTAATGTAATGCAAAAACTACTTAAAAATGTAAAAATGTGCGCGCAGATTTAAAAAAGGTTTTGAGAAACGATTAGGCCGTCGATTTTAAGCTTTCTTAAAATCCTTGTGTCCCTGGCAATGGCGCCAAAAACTTGGTATGTGTAAGGTGTGTTATGTTTTTATTGATAATTTAAGTCCATTTTACACATTAGTCAAGTTTTAAATTTAAAAAACATGATATTCTACTAACACTAAACACAAACATTGGTAAGTGCACCCATCGTGAGCGTAGTATAGCGTTGGTAAGATACCGAGGTCGTCCAAGGACACAAGAGCTTTTAATACCGGTTTATCCTCAACGTCTAATCAAACTAAAATTTATAGAAACAGGTTTTAAACATGAAATATAAAAACTAAAAATGCTGAAAATAAAAATAAAATAAAACAGATAGACAAGGTGAATCACTTGGATCCGACTCGCCTTTAATGTATCCTTTGATGATTTCCGCACTTTTGCATTTTTTAAGAGATTATCTTAGTTATAGTAGTAGGCCCCTCTTTTGAAGGTGACGTTAGCCTCAACCCAGTGGTTTGAGTCAGCAAGGATACAATCCCAAAGGGTTGGAATATTGGAAGATAATTAATTAAGTTATTAATGCGTAAAGTGGTAGGCCCCCCTTTTGAAGGTGACGTTACCCTCTGCTAAGTGGTTTGAGTCAGCAGGGATACAATCCCAAGTAGCCGGGTTAATGTATCAATAGTAGTTTTCATAAGTGGTTTGAGTCAGCAGGGATACAATCCCAGTGGGTATTGAAGGAGGTCCTAGTAAGCTTGACCCAGGTCCTTGCAGGATCTATACACTGAACAAGGCAAGAACCTTACTAAACCATTCCTTTAACCCCTGACCAGGTAGCCAACATATCTCTATATAGACTGTAGAGATATGAATGGTGAATATCTTTTACTTTATATAGATAGTAAAGTAATGCCGAAACACCACGGACAAATGATAAAGAAGTTTCACCTTCAACATAAGAAACTAGTTATTAAAGTCATTAATACAAAACCAAATAAAAAGTGCGAAAAGATTAAAAATCAAAAGTAATACACTAAATGCTTGTCTTCACCAAGTGATGTAAGAGACTTAGCCAAACATGGCCTTTGATTGACAAGAGCTCTTACGATCAATCTTGGATCCCGAGACTACTACACACACTCTAAGGTGGATGATGGATGATGGTGGTGGACGTGGTTGTTGTAGTGGTGGTGGTGTGGTGGTGAAGTGGGAGAGATGTGGTTTGCCAAGGGATGCCTTTGAAGTGAGCCAAGCACCCCTATTTATAGCCTGAACAGTAACCCGGCCACGGACCCGTGTCCGCCGGACACGCCCCCGTGGCCATCTCCTTTCTCTTTCTTCATTAATTGCAATTGTCTGCATTAGGCCCCACACGGCCCCGTGTTCGCTGGGCTGAGCTGGCACGCCCCTGTGGTGGGAATAGAAGTTTTTACAGCTTTGTCCTTTTCTACAGATACCTGACCACACCCCCGTGTCCTGTGGGCCCGGGCCGTGGTCAGCCTTCTATTCCTTGTTTTTGCTTGGGGAGATGCTGTCGAGGGGTCGGGCATGCCACGTTTATTCCTTTTCTTTGTATTTATGTTAGTTTTTGCTACATATTTGTTCCTTTTGTTCATTTAAGCTCATTTGGTCCTTAAAATACAAAATGAAGACAAAAGCACACTTTTTTCAACATTAGTACTAAAAAAGGGTTAGTTTTACGCCTCATTTGATGTAATTTATATGTTGCATTTTACACACATCAACTGTATACAAACCCTATAATACTGGAAGCAATTGTAGAATTACAAAGACTTAATCGCTGTAATTGTAATTGAAAACATTTGAGGTTTTGGTAAAACAATTTGGTAGAAAAAGAGAATGACTCACAAAAAGAGTTTATAAAAGGGGAATGACTCACATTGTTGACTTAGGTGATACTACTATTGCTTCCTGGTGATTCTCCTGGTTATTATCTATTAAAATTAAACAATTCACACGTGTTAGTAAAATAACCCAAATCACATTAACCGTACAACTCGAGATAGAACTCCAATGACTGAGTCAGGCAGAGCCTTGACATGCATTATGGAGTCCTAGATCAATCGGGTGTAACTCGAGACAGAACTCCAATGACTGAGTCAGGCAGAGCCTTAACATGCATTATGGAGCCCTAGATCGATCGGGTAGGGTAACAGATATGTGATCGGGGGTTATAATACTTATAATGAGTCAGAGCTTTGATTTTTAGGGGTATTATATCCCGAGGGTTTAGACTATCAGAGAGTTTGAGAGAGAAAAGATTTCTGAACGATTTGCAAATGAGGCCTGAAGCCCCTTTTATAGGTTGGTCGAGGGGTCCCTCGCGCCCCGCGAGGACCACCTCCTTCTCTGTCGTGCCCCGCGAGGGCCTTAATGGCGGCTGTAGGCTTGTCGAGTTATATAGTAGCTTCCACACGTGGCCGACCAGGGTGTCGCTCAGTGTCACCATGTCGCGCCCCGCGACAGACTTAGGGGGTCCGGGTCGCGGTCCGCGACAACCACATATATTTGTTTTTATTTGATATTTATAATTATTAAGGTATTTTAGGTCCGTTAATGAGTATTCGGGGTATAATAGGAACGTTTAGGGGTGTCAGGGGTGTTTTAGGAGGGTTGTTATATAGTGATTGTATGATAACTGGATTACAACTCTGGTTGTGCTCAATGATAAGGATGATAGACTAAATGATGTAAGAATAATAAACATGACTTATTTGATCTGAAAATTTGTAACATACAAACTGTTTGTTGATATTTGACCGTACACTAGGGGGGGTACAAGTCAAGCTGCATAATGTACAATCACCCACTGCAAACCGTACACTCAGGGGTCGCACACTCCTAAGTGTACAACCCACTGATGCAGAGTGAACAAGGGGACCCAACTGAGTCGCACACTCAGAGGGTTGCACACCTTGTTCGTACAAGCTCTATAACATAATTTAAAAAAGATGACTTCATGTCGCACACCTTGCAAACCGCACAGTCGTCTCGTACAACTACCACTGCATGTGACAACTCGAGTTTCCAAGGTCTTTCCTTGACACGTTACTTGTTTACAGTCATGTTTTCATAACTTGCTTGCATTGTAACTTGTTTATGCTTGATATATGTTTGGGGCATTAAACTATGGTTGAATTAAATAATATCTATGTACTGGTTGATATATAGTGGTGTGTCACTATTATTAATATTATTATATATTTTTATGTAAGTGACGAAATCAAAGGAGGGATTTCGCCACAAGCCTGCTCGACGAAATCCAAGGGATTTCGCCATATCCCTCACGACGAAATATAGGATCTCGCCTGTCTGGTTTTCGCCAAAGCCCATTAAGGGCCCAACACAGTATAGTTTACGTATTTAAGGACGTAGGTTACGTGTGTAGTTATTTTGAAAACCCTAGAGTCTCTATCCCCCTCTTTTCCTGTGCGACGGCAACTGCAACCTTCAGAGCCTTTCTTTCCGATCAATCCATTAGTCTTTCTATCCCGGTTAGTATTTAACCCTTGCATGATTGTTTGATTGAAACCTTCATTAACTGTTTAATTGAAAACATTGTTTGCGGTTGCGAAGTAATGCGTAGATCATGATTAAATGATGAGATTGTTTATAACGGGTTGTTAGTCTGTTGGGTTATGGGTAGGATTTGAGGATTCTATTGTAAATCATTCGGACTAGACCTGATTGTTTATGTCTACTGTTCATGTTCGATTTGATGATATATATGTATACCTGAATGTTTAAGTGAATGATGATTCTGATTGTATGATGATTGAATGATGATTCTGATTATATGATGATTGAATAATTTATGTGATTAGTCTGATTGGGTGATGGATTGATGAAACCGGTGTAACTGTTAGATGATCATTAGGGTTTCTGGAATGTGTAACTGCTGTTGATGATCATGCTTTGCCCGACGAAAACCCAGGGCCGACGAAGATACAATCTCGACGAAAACCCTTTGGGATTTCATCGCCTGGGGGTTTTAACCGAAAAGGGATTTCTCCTGGGGGTTTTCGCCGAAAAGGGATTTCGCCTGGGGGGTTTTCGCTGAATGGGTTTTCGCCAAATGTTATGTGAAGTTGGGAAATTAGCACAGTAACTTAGTTAAGTCTGTTAAGTCTGTTAATGGATAACTAGGTTAGAATAGACTGAGAAATCATTTATATGAAGCATGAATTGTATGAACTTGAAATAACTGTTCGTGTTACATGATGTTAACTGCCAAGCGCACTTTGTGATATAGATTGCATGTGAAACCTTACAAATATAAACTGATTGTGTATACGTGCATACTATAGGCTTTAACTGAATTGTTTGTGCACGTAGATAAGCATACCGAGCAAACCGATGTGAGTTCACACACTTTCTAAGGCATGGGATTCCCGGTGGTTGGGAATGGGGATTAAAGAACTAAAACGGAACCTACATATCCTCCTTGGGTAGGATATGTACCGCCATCCTCCATGGGTAGGATGCCAATATTAATCCTGCATATTCTCCTTGGGTAGAATACGTACGTTCGTCCTCCTTGGGTAGGACAACAACCTTAAACTTACTAGACAAATTCTATCATGAAGTCCCTCATTTTTATATCGACTTAATCGTCGGGCCAATGGCGAGCGGGTCATTAGTTAATAGCGCTATTAGGGTTGACAAGCCTCACACCGTGCCAGTCGGACGGGCGTGTACTAATGGATCTGGGCACTTAGTCAATGATGATAGACATTGACGTAGCGCACAACTTATTTTCATCAGTTGTCGATATGGTAACGGTCTAGTGGTTCACATGGGGAAGCCCCCACTGATTATGGATATGTTTTGGGAAACAAAGATACTGGTTAACTCGTGGTTTACGAAACAACTTATGGTTTTCAAAACAAACTTGTAAAACTAAACAACCAACTGTGAACTCGCTCAACTTTGTTGTTGACTCGTTGTTACATGCCTTGCAGGTCGTTAGGTATTTATGGAGCTTGCACGAGGAGGCTTGGTCGTTGTGGGACATGGATAGTCGTATGCCATGTTAAACTTTTGATATATTTGAACTTATACTTTGGTTTTAAACATTATGCTTCCGCTTACAACCTAAACTATGTTTTGTTTGGACACCAATTATATTGTGTTGAGTTTTATATTTATTTACATGCTTTGTTCAATACGATTGGTGGCTTGATCCTGGTCAGTCACGCCTCCATGCGGTGATACTCCACTTGTGGATTTTGAGGGTGTGACACTGCACATCGTACAACCTATTATAGAATGACCGCACACTTGTTAAGCAGGCCGCACACTTAACAAGTGGGTCACACAGTCTTATATGATTGGGCTTATTTCAGTGGGCCGCACACTGTCCCTTTGTACCGCACACTGATTAAGCCCAATCCCTTATAGGTCCGCACACTATCACAGTCCACCATGTATGTGCCAACTATATAATTGTATGATAATTGTGGATACACATATTTGATATTAACCGGTCCATATACACCGCCTAACTATTTACTTATGTTATACGTGAATTACTTTGTATACAATCCTAATAAATGGTAAGGTTAACAGAATTAGGACAAGGTTAACCGAATTAGGATAAATACTCTATCTAACCGAGCAATTGAAGGTGAGTTCACACTATCACTTAAAACATGTATTCCCGGTGGATTTGGGAACCTAATATTCTAGGGGCACGGAATAGGAAATAAAAATACTCATAAATCATGTTCTAGTGTACTAAACGACACTCTATCATGAAGTCTGGTGTGTGTAAGGTGTGTTATGTTTTTATTGATAATTTAAGCCCATTTTAGACATTAGTCAAGTTTTAAATTTATAAAATACGATATTCTACTAACACTAAACACACACATGAGCAAGTGCACCCATCGTGAGCGTAGTATAGCGTTGGTAAGATACCGAGATCGTCCAAAGACACAAGAGCTTTTAGTACAGGTTTATCCTCAATGTCTAATCAAATCAAAAAAATTTAGAAAAGGTTTTAAACATGAAAAATAAAAACTAAAATGCTGAAAATAAAAATAAAAGTAAAAACAGATAGACAAGATGAATCACTTGGATCCGACTCGCCTTTAATGTAACCTTTGATGATCTCCGCACTTTTGCACTTTTTAAGAGATTATCTTAGTTATAGTAGTAGGCCCCTCTTTTGAAGGTGACGTTACCCTCAACCTAGTGGTTTGAGGCAGCAAGGATACAATCCCAAAGGGTCGGAATATTGGAAGATAACTAATTAAGTTATTAATGCGTAAAGTGGTAGGCCCCTCTTTTGAAGGTGACGTTACCCTCGGCTAAGTGGTTTGAGTCAGCAGGGATACAATCCCAAGTAGCCGGTTTAATGTGTTTCTAGTAGTTTACATATGAGGGGATCAAGCCATTCGCACCCCTGCCATCCAATACCAGTGGGTATTGAAGGAGGTCCTAGTAAGCTTGACCAAGGTCCTTGCAGGATCTATACACTGAACAAGGCAAGAACCTTACCAAACCATTGCCTTAACCCCCGATCAGGTAGCCAAAATATCTCTATATAGACCGTAGAGATATGAATGGTGAAAATCTTTTACTTTAGATAGACAGAAAAGTAATGCCAAGACACCACGGAAAAATGATAAAGAAATTTCACCTTCAACATAAGAAACTAGTTATTAAAGTCATTAATACAAAACCAAATAAAAAGTGCGAAAATATTAAAACTCAAAAGTATTACATTAAATGCTTGTCTTCACCAAGTGATGTAAGAGACTTAGCCAAACATGGCCTTTGATTGACAAGAACTCTTACTATCAATCTTGGATCCCGAGACTACTACACGCACTCTAAGGTGGATGATGGATGATGGTGGTAGATGTGGGTGTTGTAGTGGTGGTGGAGTGGTGGCAAAGTGGGAAAGAGGTGGTTTGCCAAGAGATGCCTTTGAAGTGAACCAAGCACCCCTATTTATAGCCTGAATTGAAGCTCGGCCACGGCCCCGTGTCCGCTGGACACGCCCCCGTGGCCAACCTTTTTCTCTTTCTTCATTAATTGAAATTGTCTGCATTAGGCTCCACACGGCCCTGTGTTCGCTGGGCACGACCCCGTGTGCAGAAGCGTATCTGTACTATCAAGATTTGCAAGATTCTACGAATCTTAGCGTTGACCACGCCCCGTGCTGAGCTGGGCATGCCCCCATGGTGGGAATAGAAGCTTCCATGGCTTTGCCCATTTCTGCAGACACCTGACCACGCCTCCGTGTCCGCTGGGCACGGGCCGTGGTCAGCTTTCTGTTGCTTGTTTTTGCTTGGGGAGATGTTGTCTGTGACAACTCGAATTTTTTTCAAGATTTTTATCTTCGCATTTATTGCGCGTTAAATGTTTAAGTTGTTTATTAATACGACTTGTTTGTTTCACAACTGTGCACGTTTGTAGTATGTTAATCGTAATGTGATTGATATGTTGTATACGGTATGCTTTATAAGTGTGTATTGATATATGTCTTAATTTTAATTTATGTGTTGTATAATTTACACAAGACATCTGTTAGGCCCAAACACCCTCACCCACATCAATGAAATCACCCTAGTGGTGAGAACACCTTGTGTTTTCGTCCACTAGAGGACCAACGAAAACAGCATTTGGGCTTTAGGCCCAGTAGTGATTAAGTTATAATGTTGTTCCTTATCTTTACCCAAAACGGTAATCGGCAGAAACCCTAGCCACCTATCACGTTCTTCCTCTCTCTCGTTCTTCTTGAAACCGAACAGCAGCCGTGAGCCACTCGAGCCTCATTCATCGATCGATTCATTGTATCTTCGGCTTGGGTTAGTGATTTACATGTGTAAATTCTTGATTTCGATGTGCTTGAGTTAATCTGTATGATAAAGATACTTATAATCTGATGTTATGGTTGATTTTATTGTGCCTGTTCATGAAGGATATGAAAGATCGGATGATTGATTGTTAGTCTTGATATCACAATGATTTAGTAATCTGTTTTAGATGATTTGGGGATATAATCTGTTTTAGATGATTTGGTACTTATGGTGTTTATTGTTTGGGTCGGTTGATAGTTGCTGAAACGGTCGTGATGATTGGTATCGATTTGGGGATTTTCTGTGCTTAAGTATCTGCTGTTGTTGATGATGATAATACTAACGAAAACACCCCCAACCCAACGAAATCCCCCAACAACGAAATCACTTTAGGTGATTTCGGCCCAAGTGATTCCGGCCCAAATAGGGGATTTCGGCCCAGTGAGAGTTTTCGCCACTTAAGGGATTTCGGCCAAGGGGATTTCGAATATATATAGTGTTTTCGGCTCCTGTATTCTGTGTTGTAATTAATCTGTTAGTTTATTAATTCAGTTAGTTTTTGATGCAGTAGTTGTCAACTCTGTTAAGCTGGTAAGTTGTTAACTCTATTTATTTAATTTACACTGTTAGTTATTAAACTTGTCTGTATGTAACTCTGTTTGTTCTTAACTACATTAGGTTGTTAAACCATGTTAAATATGTTAACTCTGTTAGTTCTGATCCAACCATGTTATGGCTCATTAACTATGCTAAGTCAGTAACTGTATTAAGTATGTTATTGGTTAATATGCTATAATAAACTGTGAAAGACTGTTATGTGAAACACGAATTATGCACATGTGATTAACTGTTATGTGATGTATGATTAACTGCCAAACACACTCTGTGATATTACTGTGATGATAGTTACATGTGAAATATTACGAACGTGAACTGATTGAGTATATGTGCACTATAGGACTTGACTGATTTATTGTGAGCACTTAACTTAGCATACCGAGCAAACCAAGGTGAGTTCACACTAGCCAAGGCATGGGATTCCCGGTGGGTTGGGAATGGGATTGATTAACTACTCGTACAACCATTACTATTAAACTACTTAATACTGTCCTCGGATTGAAGGGCACGTACGTAAAACCTACGTACACGACTATAAGACCATCAACTCTATCAAATGAAGTCCCTCATTTATCGACTTAATCGCCGAGGCCTATGGCGAGCGGGTCATTAGTTAATAGCGCTATTAGGTTTAACAAACCTCACACCGTGCCAGTCGGACGGGCGTGTACTAATGGACTATGGGCAAAGGGTCAATGCTGATAGACATTGACTTAGGGCACCTCTTACATTTTCGTAGCAGTCGATACGCGTGGTCTAGTAACACATGGGAAGCCCCCACTAATCATCGCACAGATGCCTGGATTGGCCGCGATAAGGATTAATACGATACATGGTTTATAAAAACGAACATACGATTTATGAAATGAATACTATAACCAAACAACCAACTGTGAACTCGCTCAACTCTGTTGTTGATTCGTTGCTACATGCCTTGCAGGTCATTAGGTACCCTTGGAGCTTGCACAGGGAGGAACGGTCGTTGTGGGACATGGCGATGTGTGCCATGCTTTAAACATTACTTTATTTCATGCTTAATATTTGCTATGGGTTTTAAAATTATGCTTCCGCTAAACACTTAACTATGCTTTGGTTTTTGGACACCTTGCATATTGTTGGTTAAATTATGTTTACTTATATGCTTGTTCAATATGATTGGTGGCTTGATCCTGGTCAGTCACGCCTCCAAGCGGTGATACTCCGCGTGTGGATTTTGGGGGTGTGACATTGTCGAGGGGTCGGGCATGCCACGTTTGCTCCTTTTCTTTGTATTTATATTAGTTTTTGCTGCATATTTGTTCCTTTTGTTCATTTAAGCTTATTTGTTCCTGAAAATACAAAAGGAAGACAAAAGCACACTTTTTCCAACATTAGTACTAAAAAATGGTTAGTTTTATGCCACATTTGATGTAATTTATACGTTGTTGCATTTTACACACATCAAATACCCCCACACTTGAATCTTTGCTTGTACTCAAGCAAAAATCTTTATTTTGTGGCTTACACACCCAAATGGAATGGGTAGAAGAGAAGTTTTTGGGCTTGTCTTGAGTGTCGGGAATCCAAGATCTTTATTGGGTTTTATTTTTTATATTATTTATAATCCTATTCGTTATGATTTATTTAGAATATTTCATAAGAGAAATTACTTATTTGGGCATAACATGCCTCTTTAAAATTCCATTTATATACAAGTTCACATACCTCACGGGAGATCACTCAACACTCAGCCGAAGATGTATTTTTGCGAAACACTCGAGACCGGCATGGAACTTACTTCTACCATATGCTTCCCAAGAAATCAATCCTCCTCTTTTTTAACTATAAACCTTTGTAAATATCAAGAGGACTTGGGGAGGGGTTAGGCTTGGGCTAAATGTAGGTGGTTTTGGGTTAGTGGTTAGTAAAAAGGTTAAAAGCATAAAAAGCATCGGTCGTCGTAAAACTTTTTGTTTTTGTGACTTTTATTCAAACTAAGTATTTTCAAACAAAGTTTCTTTGAGGACTTTGTTTGTTTATTTCTAGACTTCATTTTTTTTATAAAGAAATGGCACAAGAAAACCGCGCTTTTTACTAAAATGAAGGGTTGAAAAGAAAAGGTTTTGGTGGGTAAAGGGTGTTTGTTTTGTGGGTTTAGAAATGAAAAGGTTTAGGCTCAAAGGGGTTAACTAGGGGGATTTTGGGTAGGTGATAAAGAAAATGAAAAATAATGGTGTTGAAAGGAAAATGGGTTAGTCCTAATGCCTCCATTATTTACTTACTTGGGTTTAAGTTGGTAAGGACCGGGAATGTATCATCGTGGTAAGTTCTAGAGTCGTAAGAACCAAGCGGCTATTCACACAAGAAACAAAAAATGAGCATTTAGTTTAAAGATGTATGATTGTATGCTCAATAAAGGCTCAAAACTCACTTATTGTTAGAATGGGTTTATAATGTGATTAAGTATATATAATCAAATTTTAACTAGATTTGTCATGTC
The DNA here is from genome assembly GCA_030545235.1 of Helianthus tuberosus. NCBI lineage: Eukaryota > Viridiplantae > Streptophyta > Magnoliopsida > Asterales > Asteraceae > Helianthus > Helianthus tuberosus. The sequence goes on from JARYGA010043253.1 coordinate 27,904, forward strand.
GTTTCATAATTTTCTTATGTTGGTTCTTTTTATCACGACACTATCGGTTGTAAATTTGTAAAAATATAACCTTTTGAAACTTGTTATTCCCAAATTAAACCAAGACAAGTAAAAAAAATGAAAAGTTTTCGAAAAAATTTGGGGTGATTAGCGGTTCCAATAGAGTTTTGTGTAAGGCTTGTTATTAGGAGTTGCAAAATTCAAGGTTTTAGCATCCCCCCACACTCAAATTACACATTGTCCTCAATGTGTCCCAAAAATAAGTTTTTAGGTTGATTGAATGTGTAAAAAGGTGTTTAAAAACAAAGTTTTATGTTACTGGGTGTCTGGACACGGGCCTGTGTTGGTCCGGGCACGGCCCCGTGCTCAGATCGCCAGTATCATATTAAACAGAAGGCTGGGCACGGGGGTATGTTCAGTGAACACGGCCCCGTGTCCAGTTACCTGTACTGGGCATTTTTCTGCATAACCACGGGCACGGGGGTGTGTTGGGCTGAGCACGACCCCGTGCTGAACTTGCTGTACTGAAGAAAAATTGTCGGGAGGCTCTGTTTTTGTGCATGGGGTATGGGTTATTCTTTCCCTTGGTAACCTCCACTATTTCAAGTGTATTCAACCATTACAACATCATCCAAACACCATTTAATACTTAGAAACCATCATTCATTCAAGAGTGAATTACATAATTCTTAGAAAATAACAACTAAAAACTTGGATAAGTAGGTCATAAAAGTCAAGAAATCTTAACCCACAAAGAAGTCCTAGCCTAAATGTTTTTATTACAAGAGCAAAATTTCCGTAAAGATGATTCTTTCGGTTGAAAAGGCATGTAGAACTTCTTCTCCAGAAGGGGCTCCTCACACATTGTTATGCCACTCTTCTGTCTCCCGGGGGAAAAGGAAGGCTGGCTCATTGTCTTCCTCATGTTGAGGAGGTGCGACTTCTACCGGAATCTCTTGTAAGGCGTCAAGAGGAGGCTCCGGGGGAATATCATCCCATCTGGTGGGATTAATACTTTCTTGTGCCAAGTTCCAATCTTCTTGGGGAAAGATTGGTTCCATAGGAGACATCGCAAGAATGTTCAACCTTTGGTGCAAAAGGTTGATTTCTTGGAAGCTATTTTCAAGCCCCACCGTTAGATAGTTGATACGGTCGATTAGGACTTCTTCCACGGATGTCATCTCGTCGAGTGCCTCTCTTAGCGCCATTACATCACGCACAAGGGTTGCTTCGATCGAAGGTCTTCGTTCCCTGCGACTGTTCCTTGAGTGAGCTGAGGATGTTCCGCTATTCTGGCTCGACATTCAAAGAAAACAAGCCGAAAAAATTCAAATTATTGAAACAGTAACCCCGGCCACGGCCCCGTGCTCGCTGAGCACGGTCTAGTGGCCACCAGTCTGCAGATTTTTAAAACAAGGAATCTTGAAGTTTTAAATTATTTTTTCTGGCTTTTGAAACATTTCTGAGCAGAAATAACTTAAAACATTGTTGTAAAACTTATTTTTGACAAGATTCCTTGATTAAAAACCTAACAAATACCACAATAAAGCCTGTTGAGACCCTATCCAAAGCTAACCACTGTCCATCCACCTGAACTTAACTCAGACACTGTTGAGACCCCATCCAAAGCCTTATTGGCTTTGGAGACCCTCCTGAACTAATTATTTACTTGATGTGCAGGGAGCTTCTGCATGCTTAGATAGTCTTTGGTATGTAGATAGTGGAGGCTCCAGGCACATGACTGGATGTAGAGCCCTACTCAAAGATTTCAAAACTCATGGAGGGGGTGATATATCTTTTGGTAATAATAGTAAAGGGTAGGTGATGGGTTCTGGTACAGTACAGTCTGGAAATGTTAAGTTTGAAAATGTCAATCTAATTGACAATCTAAAATTCAACCTTCTTAGTGTCTCACAAATGAGTGATAAAGGTTATGGTTCATTCTTCACTAAGGATTGTTGTAGGATTGTTGGACCAGAAATGGTTAAAAAGATTGAAGAAATAATAAAAAATGGAAAAACCCAACTTGTTGCTCAAAGGAGTGGCAATGTTTATGTAGTGGATTTGTCAAAAGAGAGCCCCGGGACTGCTGTCTGTTTGTTCTTAGCTACCTCTAACAAAGAGATAGAACTATGGCACAGGAGATTGGGGCACACAAATCTCAAGACAATCACTGCTTTGTCAAAACAGGGTCTTGTAAGAGGTCCTCCTCAAAAACTGTTCACCTGTCCTGAGCATTGTGTTTTCTGTTTAAAAGGAAAACAACATAAAAGCTCATTTAAGTCCATTGAAGAGTCCAAAACAACCAAGTGCTTGCAAATGCTGCACATGGATCTGTTTGGCCCAGTAAAAGTCATGAGTCTTAAAAAGAAAAGATATTGTTTGGTAATTGTAGATGACTTTTCTAGGTTTACATGGACTTATTTCTTACATTCCAAAGATGAGACTGCATGCATTCTGCAAGACTTTGTCAAACAGGTTGAAAAGCTGTTTGACATGCCAGTAAAAGTCTCCAGGAGTGACAATGGCACAGAATTCAGAAATAGGGAGTTGGATGAGTTTTGTGTGTCAAAAGGAATTGTAAGGCAGTACAGCATTCCAAGGACACAAGAACAAAATGGGGTTGTTGAGAGAAAGAACAGAACATTGATTGAGGCTGCCAGGACCATGCTTATTGATTCAGGTTTGCCATTAACTTTTTGGGCAAAGGCTGTAAACACTGCCTGCTATGTCCAGAACAGAGTTTTAATAAACCACAGGCATCAAAAGACTGCTTATGAAATTCTGTATAAAATCAAACCACTGATCTCATACTTTAAAGTATTTGGCTGCCCATGCTTTATTTTGAACTTAAAAGACTCAATTTCAAAATTTGCAGCCAAAGTAGACAGTGGATATCATTTGGGATACTCAACCACTGCTAAGGCCTACAAAGTGTTTAACACAAGGACCAAAAATGTGGAAGAGACTTTGAATGTTAAGTTCAATGAACTTTCTTCAATGAAAATCCTTACAAATCCTGCTGAGTTGTTTGATCTTGATAAATTCACCTTTGAAAATGTTTCTGTCATGACTAACAGTGTAGGTCCATCTCAACCACCTCCATCAGACAATGGATATGAAGTGATCATTCCACAACAAAATTTCAAATCCATTGCCAGAGCAGCAGATGTTCAAAACAGCTGTCAAAGCTCAACCACTGATACATCAACAGTTGTTGACCAAAGTAGCCCTAAAACCCCTGCTTCCACATCATCAAACACTGTTGATAAAAATCTTCAAATAGTGGATAAAAGTCAACATGTTTCCACACCACTTCCACCTATTCCTCCACCTCCATTTCAAGACACTGTTGGATCATCAAAGTCACCAACAGTTGTTAGCTCAGATGATTCACATCTGCAGCCCTCACCCTTAAATGCCATTGTTCCATACAAAGGAGATCTTATCTTCTTGAAGTCTCATCCACCAGACCAAATCATTGGCAACATCAGTGAAGGGGTGCTCACAAGAAGTCAATCCCCAAAACACTATCTTTTTGCTGGCTTTCTATCTCTCCATCACCAGTCAGTACCAAGAGGCACTAGAAGACAACAGTTGGGTATGAAGCATGCAAGAGGAGCTCCAACAGTTTAAAGACAACAAGTATGGCTTGGACCTGGCCTGTGGGTGGGGGAGTCTATTGGATTCAAATTTTACTATGGCAAAGAGGCAGTCTTCAAGAATAAAGCAAGGCTAGTTGTTCAAGGTTTCAGACAGGAAGAGGGCATTGACAATGATGAAACTTTTGCCCCTGTAGCAAGATTGCAAGCTATCAGACTGTTCTTGGCCTTTGCTGTCAACCACAACATAAAGGTGTTTCAAATGGATATCAAATGTGCATTCCTCTATGGTAAGATTCAAGAAGAGGTATATGTTTGTCAACCTCCTGGTTTTGAGGATCCATTTAATCCAGATCATGTCTACAAGCTAAATAAAGCTTTGTATGGCTTGAAACAAGCACCTAGAGTCTGGTATGAAACTCTTTCCACCTTTCTTCTCTCTATTGGTTTCACAAGAGGTAAAATTGATAAAACACTGTTTTTAAAATGGAGAGGGAAAGACTTGATGATTGTCCAGATTTATGTGGATGACATCATTTTTGGAAGCACATGTTCAAAAATGTGTGAAGAGTTCAGACAACTCATGACAGCTGAGTTTGAGATGAGTGCAATGGGTAAACTACAGTGTTTCCTTGGTCTCCAAGTGAAACAACTGCAAAACGGTACATTCATTCATTAAAGAAAATATGCTAAAGAACTTTTAAACAAATTTGAGATGAATGATTGTAAACCATGTAGTACACCCATGGCAACCACCAAGCTAGTCATGACTGATGAGAAGGATGATTTGGTGGATCAAACATTATATAGAAGCATGATTGGGTCTTTATTGTACCTAACTGCATCTAGGCCAGACATCATGTTTACAACATGTGTTTGTGCAAGATCCCAATCAGCCCCTAGAAAGTCTAACCTAATAGCTGTGAAAAGGATACTCAGATACATAAAAAGTGCTCCCACACTTGGTATCTGGTACCCTGCTAATGGGAATATTAAGCTTTCAGGTTTCACAGACAGTGACTTTGCTGGGTGTAATGCAACAAGGAAGTCCACATCAGGAGGGTGCCAATTTCTAGGTGATTGCTTAGTATCTTGGCAAAGCAAAAAGCAAGCAGCTGTTTCAACATCCACTGCTGAGGCAGAGTATATAGCTGCGGCAAGCTGTACAGCCCAACTGTTATGGCTTCAAAATCAACTGCTGGATTTTGGTATCACTGCCTTAAAGACACCTCTCATGTTGGACAGTCAGGCAGCAGAAAATATCATCAAAAATCCAGTCTCACATTCAACCACCAAACACATTGACATCAGACATCACTTTGTGAGGGATTGCTATGAAAAAGGTTTGATTTCTCTACATCATGTTCATACCAAAGATCAGCTGGCAGATGTGCTAACAAAGGCTTTAGACACATCTACCTTTGAAAGCTTGATCTCAAGGATTGACATGCTGAACATGGAATAACAGGCAAAATCCTGTTTTTTTATGAATAAAAGCATTAAAATGTTTTCAGAAAATCAAAAAATTCATCCTTAAAAATAGCCAAAAATGAAAATTTTCATTAATCCTTAAAAGTATACCATAACCACTGATTTGGTTCAAACATCTATTCTGTTGAATTCTTTCCACTGCTGAAAGTCAACCTCTGTTCTCTCATTCTCTTTGTTAATCACTGTTGTCAAACCTCAGTGTTTTAATCCACTGATAAACTATCCACTGATAGTTTAAAGTCAGCCACTGTTTCCATTTTCACCACTGTAAACCATTGATATTGATCCATCAGTGGTTTCCTAACAACTGTCATCCATTGTTCATCAGAGGTTGTCACGTGGACAATACTTAGCCGTCAGATCTTTTGTAACCACCGCTGCCACGTCAGCATACACTTTTTCACCCTATAAAACCCTGATCAAAACCCCAAACAGGGTTTTCACGGTCGAATCGAATTCAAAATTCATTTCAAAAGCAGTTTCCATCAAATTCTCTCAAATCACTCATCTTCTTCTTTCGCTCTCAACCACCTTCGATTCACCATGGCTCTTCCATTCAAAACCCCTCATTACTACCTGTGTATACTTGAAAAACCAAGTCAAAACACAACCTTTCACTCTGTGATTGATGCACTCTCGTCTTCAAAGTACAAAACTTTATTGACCTGTAATGCACCCATTTACCTGGATACCCAACGAGAATTCTGAAAAAATGCAAAGATTGAAGTTAAGGACAAAAAGCCCTTAGCTATTACTTCATCTATAAGGGGAATTCCGGTTACTATCACACCTCAAACCATTTCAGAGGTTTTTGAAATCAATGATCTTACAGGTAAAGATTCTTTCCCAAAGGTTGACTACCAAACTGATTTCATTGAGAGAGGGTATGAGGACGAAATGAAAGAAGATACTTTGCAAAAGGGCAGTTTTCCACCTGCCATGAGATTTTTATTTCATACCGTCCTCATGTGTGTTTCAAATAAAACCACAGCTTTTAATGAGATACCATTGAAAATCCAATACCTGGGCTATGCTATCATGGCTGGAGTTGACTTTAATTATTCCCAGGAGATTTTCAATGATATGGTCAAAAATGCCAATAAAAAATCATTTTTATTATTTCCAAAAATTTTAATCTTTTATCTACAAAAGAAATTTTCAAAGGATAATGCACATGTGCTTATCCAAGGAAATCCTTTTCAAATAAACAGCCTCACTTCTGAAACATTCACACGGCTGTCAAAACCTTCAAAAACACAAACATAGGCACTTGAGCAGAATTTAGTAGCAACAACTGCTCCTCAGGTCCCTGTTGTTGAGCCCACTGCTCTTAGTGATCACAGTAGCACCACCACTGCTGTGAAACCCACACCAAAACCCACCAAAAAGCCAATCAAGAAAAAAAATCCCAAAAGCCCCCCAAACCCTCCAAAAAGGTAACTCTGGAAGATGAGATCCCAGAGATAATACCTGTGATAACACAAAAGTCACCTAAAACCACTGCTGCTACTTCCTCACAGCAGATGGAAGAAAGATCTCAACCTGAGCCTAAAACTCCTCCTGCATCCTCTCAAAAGGATCAGGTTGTATCCATAGGGACACCACATTATGAAGCAATGGATTCACTTGAATCTATCTTCCACAGCCCAACTCCTGGGGCAAATTTTCTTTCAACCCCCATCCTCACTACACAAATTCCACCATCAATTATACCTCTGTTGGATGCACTTGATATGGACCAGGCATAAATCAGTTCTTCTCAACCACCTATCACTGAGAATATACCTCAACAAGTGACTGAGTCTGGTTCCTCTATCCTTGCTAACCCACCAACAGCTGTGGAGGCTACACTGCAGGAATTACAAGTAATTCATGTCAGTAATTCAAGTGGAGCAACAACTACAGGTGTTGAATCCACTGATTTAAACCTGGCCAGTTGTTTCATTACTCAGACTCCCTTGAAGGAAATTTCCTCTTTGGGAACCAAGGTGACCACTAGTGTGTTTCCATTTACCACTGGTGTGTTTACTAAGGTAACCTCTACTGTGTGACAACTGGCCCAAACCGGTAATTTCCGTACACATTAATTATTATTCAATGATTGCAATTATGTGCTTAATTGTCAGCAATGTCTGAACACATGATTAAACAAGTGAATTCATGCACGTTGTATACTACAAAATATTGTTTTATGCATAAACGAGAGCGTTGCGTCAAAAATACTAGTAAACTCACCGGTAAGACACACTGTGTCAACAGAACTGCAGAAAGCAGTCAGACAATAAAATTGGAGCCTAGGTGTAGGTCCGACAACAAGAATGCATTAAAACCCAAGAGTACATACAAGGGTTAATATATATGCAATATGAAAGCAAAAATAAGCTCTAAAAAGCACCCGAAACGCACTTTAAGTGCAGAACTTATATAATTCAGCAATAATTCAGCATTTAGACATATGAATATTTTGCAGAAATGTCGTTTTATTATCCAGAATATTTCCCTAAGTGTTGGGAATCGATAGTATTATAAAAAGATACTTATTAAACACTAAAAGGTGCAATTTAGCACTTTAACGAATCGGTATGTAACCGAACAACCGGACTTTACCCGGAACATAAAAATATTGTTAATAACATTGTTTATCTTTTTCTGAGCCAGTTAGGGTCCCTGAATACCCTAACACCCGTCATAAAGCACAACACACTAGTAACCGGGTTAATCATTTAACTAACCTAAGTTAACCTAACTAGTGTCTAACTATTTAGTTGGATTTGAACCAAGACCCCCCCCCCCTTAACCAAACCGTCCCCATGAGGGGGACACACTTGTCCTATTTGTGATTATTATATTAAGTATGCTTAATATCTAGGAAGCATAGTGACCATTGTGTATTAATCTTGTGAATTGTCTATAAGATCCAAGTATAACACAACATAACATTCATCACAATTTACAACACTTGATCACTCTCTCTCCCTCTACCTAGCTCACGGCCGAACACCCCTCCCCACATACACCCGATTTCGAGTTTAGTTCAAGCCATTCCAATCATCTACAAGGGATAAGGATCTCATACGAAGAAGCTTGGTGCAATCGGAAGGCGAAGGACCTCTCTACTTTGCTTTTATCCACCCTATTTGCGCTTAGATTCTTCCCTAGCCTCGAGCTAGTGGTATGTTACTTAAATCACCTACTCGAACTATTTTGAAGTGGTTAAAATGATTTGTAACGGTTAAAACTCGTAAACATACAAGTTGAAGCTTAAAAGTCTACTAAAAACACTAAAAGTGATGGTTAAAAGCACATATGTTGTGTAAATCATGTAGTATTTGATTTGTGTGATTATTTGGACCCGATCTATGTTGTGGTAGCTCGGATCATCATTTAACCCGGTTTAGTCATGATCTTGGATTATGACATAAAGCTTGTTTAAGTATAACAAGGGTTAGAAGATGAAACTCTACCACACTTGAATCATGAACTTGTGTAAAAGTGTTTTAGCTTGTAAAATAGTGATTAAAACTAGTAGATCTACGGATCTACAAGCGGTACTTTCAAAGGACCAAGTGTCCAAGAAATCATATTTTCTAAAGCCGGATCTTACAGGAAAAAGAATGATTTTAGCAAACACACGAGTGTGTAAACACTTGTGTAACACAAAGTTTCGACAAAATAACTATTTTTGTAAATGTTGACCGGAAGTTGTAAAGATGTAACTTCTTTAAAAACGAGACTTTCAAGAAACGAAGTTGATCTATACAAAGATCCACTAAAAATAATGGAAAGATACTACCTATTTTGGAAAAACCACAAGTTCATGTATTTCTGCGATTATATCTATTTTAACTAGTTGCATATTGTTTATTGTTGAATGAGGAGATTGTTGACGATTTAAAAGAAAATAAACACATGTTTTGAAAACATGGGAAACCTCCATTTTTAGGGGAAACTCTGTCAAAATTTTTATAAATTTTGACACTTAGAAAAATATAAGTTTTTGAGAAACTTATTCCCTAAAAATGTATTTAAGAGTATTACCAAGGTTTCCCTAATTTTTGGTGATAAGAAATGAGGACTTCTTCAAAAATAAAGATGGATATTAAGTATGTATATATTTTTGAGAAAAAAATATATATATTATTTTATCACCAACTTATGTGCTAAGTGTATATAGTATGTGTTATACGTACTAGTGTATTAAGACTTAAAAATACACTAAATACTCGTGAAGAGTATAAACATAAAAATACATATACAAAATACAAGATACATAATTCGGGTGCGAAGTGCAAAACACAAAAGACTTATATTTATTTTAGAGGAAATAATATAAATAAGATACGTAGTTAAAAATATGAAATATTTTTAACACAACAATACAAATACAAAAGAGAGTGACTGTACTTGTGCGATGCAAGTCTAGTGACTAACATTAAGAAAACGCGTATAGGTTACGACGTTAATTAAGCAAATCCGGTGAAGTTTACGACGCACAGGAACGCAAAGTTGTGAGTTCATGCTCCCCCTTTTCTTTTAACTGTTTTCAGTTTTATAACTTCGGGGGTGAAATACATGTTACAAATATTACAATGTTTACAAATGGTATGATGGATACAAGAATGATACGAGAAATCGTGTCACGAATAGGGTACCATAAGCACCATTAATCGTGTACATACTTAGACCGCAGAACAAAAGGTTAGATCTAATGGGTTCCGGGCAGCCCCACTCTTGGCCACTCTTTTACCAAGCAGTGTTTTTGTGTCTCAGTCGTAAATCGACTACAGAAAAATGCCTATGGTTTGGTGACTTCCTATGTCGTGTCACATGTTAATGGCTTTGCAACCCATTAACACTTGATACATACAGAAATATTTGACTTATACATGAGTACGTGGTGTACACAAAAGACTTGATTTATACAAAAGACAAATTATGTTTTCATACAAGTATACAAACGTGAAATACAAAAATTGCATGAATTCACACCAACTTTATGTTGACGTTTTTCCAAAACTCACATGTATTTCAGGTAACTAGATTGGATGTGCGCGTGGTCTTACTCATGCTCGTGGATGTCGCTTTGTCTATCTTTAAATAAAGTTGTGACTTTTAAGACAATATGTTATCTCGTGTTGTAAACACTTGACATATGTTTTTCAGTAATGTAATATTTGAAGATATTTTTGAGCATGTAGTATGTTTACTCTTCGTATGCAATGAGAACCTTTCATGATCACACCTCGTGCTTTCGCCGCAGAAAGGGGTGTGATAGATTGGTATCAGAGCTGCGATTGTAGTGAACCAGGATTCCTTCTCGAGTCTAGTCTACAATCTCTAGGATCCTATCACGAAAACAATTTTCAAAGAGTTTTCATTGCATAAAACGTCCCGCGACATCCACTACCTGAAACTGACTACATGAGTCTAGAAAAGACACTACGAGACTTAGAGTGCACTTGAGTAGCACTTGTCGTTGACTAGAAATTACTTGCAATTATGTGTGATAATTAGCATGTACTAGAAGTAGAATGTCACAAGTATACGTGACTTTACCTGAAAGCAATGGCCTACCTGAAGGAAGAAATACGAGGATGAAACGAACTGTGCGGACTGTGCAAGGAGTTACGTAATTATGGATGCATACATAATTATGGAATTCAGTGCACAAAAATCACAGCAAGTCTTGTCACGTGTAGATTCCCTCAGTGCAAGCCTACTAAGTACTCTGCTAGAGTAAAAATTGTTTGATGTCACTTATGTGATATATACCTGTGAATATATATACTACTACTGCCTAGTAGGACGATATCAAACAAATGTGTAACCCTGTTGTGTTATGTTCTGTCAGAACATGGCACCCAGGAAAGCTGTGAATGCTCGCAATGACGATCAACCTCCTCCTCCCCCACTGCCAAGAACTGCTGATGAGCTGAACGCTCTACTGGAGGAAAGGATCTCCGCTGCTATCGCCCAATACGAGGCGAACCGTACTCAAGACAGTGGAGGACCAAGCAACGCTAGGCGTAATGGGAATGGAGATTCGTCTGGAGGCAATGCAGCTCAAGGTAACCTTAAGACACTGTGCTAAGCATGAGGAAATTTATGAACGGTCTTTGTTTCATTATTTCTTCGATTGCTCACATGTGAATTGGTTGAATCAATTCCAGGCTGCACTTTCAAGCAGTTCCTCGACTGCAAGCCGATGAACTATGATGGCACAGGAGGTGCAGTAGCATTTGTGCGCTGGACGGAGAAGACTGAAGCTACTATCCGCATGAGCAAGTGTACCGCGGATCAACAAGTCACCTTTGCTACTGGGTTGTTTGTCGATGAAGCTCTGACTTGGTGGAACCTGCAAGTCCAAACCTTGGGCGATGATGCCGCTTATGGCTTAACTTGGGAGGAACTGAAGGAAAGAATGAGAGAGAAGTACTGCTCTCGTGCTGAACTCCAAAGGCTGGAGACGGAGTTCTGGCACTTGACTATGGAAGGTGCTGACATTAATGGTTATACTCGAAGGTTCCACGATCTGTCCAGAGTGCTTCCTTACATGGTGACTCCCGAATTTAAGCGTGTTGAACGTTACATTTGGGGACTGGCCTCAGAGTTTCGTGGCATGGTGACGTCGGCCAAACCACAAACAATCACCGAGGCTGTAACTCTGGCTGTCAGCCTTACTGAAGATTGTGTTCGAATGAAGAAGCTATCACTGAACCCAACAGAAAATGCCGAGACGCATGCTGAGTCGTCTGGCGACAAGAAAAGGAAATATGCAAACTTGAATCAAGCAACTCGTAACAACAAAGGTTCCAACAAGAAGCGTGACCCTAACCCGCCTCAAGGGGCGAAATCTCTTGCAGCTATGAACGACGCTCCAGCAAGGGGATACCGGGGCACCTTGCCCAAATGCCATCGGTGTAAACACCATCACGAGGGAGCTTGTCGCATCCCAAAATGTGACAAGTGTGGAAAGTTGGGTCACCGCACTGAAGACTGCTGGAGTAAGAAGAACGGGAATGGAAATCGTAATGGGGCTGATGATAGGAACAATGGTGGAAATGGAAACGGTGATGGCAACGAGAATGGGCGAAACCAAGGATGCTTCAGATGTGGAAGCAAAGATCATTTCATGAAGGACTGCCCAGAGAGGAACTATGCTCAGGCCCGAGCATTTGTGATTGGAACAAGGGATGCACGCGAGGACCCTAATGTGGTCAACGGTACATTCCTCGTTAACAATCACTTTGCATCCATATTATTCGAAACTGGCGCCGATTATAGTTTCATGTCTGTGGAATTTAAACGCATACTTGGAATAGAATCTAGTAGATTAGAAATTCCTTATTCCATAGAACTAGCCAATGGTAAACTTGTTGAATCGGGCGAAGTTGTTAGAGGCTGCATGCTAGAACTTGGTGAACGAAGATTTAGCATCGACCTCTTACCTATTCAATTAGGTAGCTTCGATGTAGTGGTCGGGATGGACTGGTTGTCCAAGAACAAAGCTGAAGTCATTTGTCATGAGAAAATCATTCGCATCCCTCTGGCGAATGATGAAACTCTCATCGTACATGGAGAAAGACGAAACGCGCCTCTACGAATCATCAGTTGTATGAAGGCACAGAAGTGCTTAAGGAAAGGATGTGTTGCTTTCCTAGCACACGTTGTAGATAAGAAGGCTGTGGAGCCAAAACTCGAAGACATTCCTGTGGTGAAGGAATTTCCTGATGTGTTCCCTGAAGATCTGCCAGGACTACCTCTGCAACGACAAGTCGAATTCCACATAGACTTGGTTCCAAGAGCCGCTCCTGTAGCCAAGGCTCCATATCGACTTGCGCCATCCGAAATGCAAGAATTATCTACACAACTTCAGGAGTTGTTGGATAAAGGATTCATAAGGCCAAGCTTCTCACCCTGGGGAGCTCCAGTATTATTCGTGAAGAAGAAGGATGGATCACTGCGGATGTGTATCGATTACAGGGAACTGAACAAACTCACAATCAAGAATCGGTATCCGCTACCGAGGATTGATGACTTGTTTGATCAACTGCAAGGATCAAGCTACTATTCCAAGATCGACCTTCGATCTGGATACCATCAGCTGAGAATCCAAGATGAAAGTGTGCCAAAGACTGCATTCAGAACGCGCTATGGGCACTACGAATTTCTTGTGATGCCATTTGGATTGACGAACGCGCCAGCGGTCTTTATGGACCTGATGAACCGCGTATGCAAACCATATCTCGAAAAATTCGTGATTGTATTTATCGATGATATCCTGATTTACTCACGAACGAAAGAAGAGCACAAGCAACATCTCAGAACCATCTTGGAACTACTGAAGAAAGAGAAACTTTATGCAAAGTTCTCAAAATGCGAATTCTGGATTCACGAAGTACAATTTCTTGGTCACGTGGTGAATGAGAAGGGCATTCATGTAGACCCGTCCAAGATAGAAGCGATAAAGAATTGGGAAGCTCCCAAGACCCCAACTGAAGTTCGCCAATTTTTGGGCTTAGCGGGCTATTACCGACGATTCATCGAGAATTTCTCAAAAATAGCTCAACCGCTAACGACCCTTACGCAGAAGGACAGGAAATACGACTGGGGTCACAAACAAGAAGAAGCCTTTCAGCTACTTAAGAACAAGCTCTGCGATGCACCGATACTATCGTTACCCGAAGGCACTGAAGACTTCGTGGTATACTGTGACGCTTCACGACAAGGTTTGGGTTGCGTGCTCATGCAACGCCAAAAAGTCATCGCTTATGCTTCAAGACAACTGAAGGTTCACGAAAGAAATTATACCACTCACGACCTGGAGCTGGGTGCAGTGGTATTCGCCTTGAAGATTTGGCGACATTACTTATATGGTACTCGATGTACAATCTTCACAGATCACAAAAGCTTACAACACATATTTGATCAGAAGGAATTGAATATGCGCCAACGACGTAGGGTTGAGCTGCTAAATGATTATGACTGTGAGATTAAGTACCATCCTGGAAAGGCGAACGTTGTAGCGGACGCGTTGAGCCGAAAAGAAAGGGTTAAGACCCTAAGGGTTCGAGCATTGGAAATGACGATTCGAACGAACCTCACTGCACGCATTCGAGATGCACAACAAGAAGCTCTTAAAGGAGAGAACCGTAAAGCTGAATACCTACGGGGTATGCTTAAATACATGTCGCCAAATGAAGAGGGAGCCTTATACTTTAAAAAGCGCATTTGGGTTCCGCTCTATGGTGGCCTACGAGAAGTCATCCTTGATGAAGCGCACAAGTCAAGATACTCGATCCACCCAGGGTCGGACAAGATGTATCAAGACTTGAAGGAATATTATTGGTGGCCGAGACTCAAAAGCGACGTTGCTGTTTATGTTGGAAAATGCCTAACCTGTGCCAAGGTTAAGGCAGAATATCAGAAACCGTCCGGCCTACTACAACAACCAGATATTCCCGTGTGGAAGTGGGAACAAATCTCGATGGACTTCATAACGAAATTACCCAGGACCCCAAGAGGGCATGATATGATATGGGTAATAGTTGATCGATTGACGAAGTCTGCGCATTTCCTACCAATCCGAGAGAAGGATAGCACTGGAAAGCTTGCTGAAATATACTTAAGAGAAATTGTGGCACGACATGGAGGGCCAATCTCAATCATTTCAGACAGAGATGGACGCTTTGTCTCAAGAATCTGGCGATCATTTCAGGAAGCCTTTGGATCTCAGTTAGATCTAAGCACGGCATTCCATCCGCAAACAGACGGCCAGAGCGAACGGACTATACAAACGTTAGAAGATATGCTTCGCGTATGCGTCATGGACCTAGGCGGCAGCTGGGATACTCATCTACCTTTAGTTAAGTTTTCCTACAATAACAGTTATCATACGAGCATAAAGGCCGCGCCGTTCAAAGCTCTGTATGGCCGCAAATGCCGATCGCCCTTATGTTGGGCAGATGCCGGAGATAAACGTATGGTTGGTCCTGAACTTGTACAAGAGACAACCGACAAGATTGCGCAGATCCGAGAGCGCATTAAGGCGGCTCGAGAGCGACAAAAGAGCTACGCTGATCCGAATAGAAAATCGGTAGAATTCAAGGTGGGAGACAAAGTGTTGTTAAAAGTCTCACCATAGAAGGGCGTAGTCAGATTTGGAAAGCGTGGAAAGCTGAATCCACGATATATCGGACCATTCAGAATACTGAAGAGAATTGGTACCGTGGCATACAAGTTGGAGTTACCGGAAGAACTTAACGGAGTACATGATACGTTTCATGTATCCAACCTGAAGAAGAGTCCAACACAAGAAAACGTGATCATCCCGATGGATGAAGTGCATATTGATGAAGCCCTCCGATTTAGTAGCAACAACTGCTCCTCAGGTCCCTGTTGTTGAGCCCACTGCTCTTAGTGATCACAGTAGCACCACCACTGCTGTGAAACCCACACCAAAACCCACCAAAAAGCCAATCAAGAAAAAAATCCCAAAAGCCCCCCAAACCCTCCAAAAAGGTAACTCTGGAAGATGAGATCCCAGAGATAATACCTGTGATAACACAAAAGTCACCTAAAACCACTGCTGCTACTTCCTCACAGCAGATGGAAGAAAGATCTCAACCTGAGCCTAAAACTCCTCCTGCATCCTCTCAAAAGGATCAGGTTGTATCCATAGGGACACCACATTATGAAGCAATGGATTCACTTGAATCTATCTTCCACAGCCCAACTCCCGGGGCAAATTTTCTTTCAACCCCCATCCTCACTGCACAAATTCCACCATCAATTATACCTCTGTTGGATGCACTTGATATGGACCAGGCATAAATCAGTTCTTCTCAACCACCTATCACTGAGAATATACCTCAACAAGTGACTGAGTCTGGTTCCTCTATCCTTGCTAACCCACCAACAGCTGTGGAGGCTACACTGCAGGAATTACAAGTAATTCATGTCAGTAATTCAAGTGGAGCAACAACTACAGGTGTTGAATCCACTGATTTAAACCTGGCCAGTTGTTTCATTACTCAGACTCCCTTGAAGGAAATTTCCTCTTTGGGAACCAAGGTGACCACTAGTGTGTTTCCATTTACCACTGGTGTGTTTACTAAGGTAACCTCTACTGTGTGACAACTGGCCCAAACCGGTAATTTCCGTACACATTAATTATTATTCAATGATTGCAATTATGTGCTTAATTGTCAGCAATGTCTGAACACATGATTAAACAAGTGAATTCATGCACGTTGTATACTACAAAATATTGCTTTATGCATAAACGAGAGCGTTGCGTCAAAAATACTAGTAAACTCACCGGTAAGACACATTGTGTCAACAGAACTGCAGAAAGCAGTCAGACAATAAAATTGGAGCCTAGGTGTAGGTCCGACAACAAGAATGCATTAAAACCCAAGAGTACATACAAGGGTTAATATATATGCAATATGAAAGCAAAAATAAGCACTAAAAAGCACCCGAAACGCACTTTAAGTGCAGAACTTATATAATTCAGCAATAATTCAGCATTTAGACATATGAATATTTTGCAGAAATGTCGTTTTATTATCCAGAATATTTCCCTAAGTGTTGGGAATCGATAGTATTATAAAAAGATACTTATTAAACACTAAAAGGTGCAATTTAGCACTTTAACGAATCGGTATGTAACCGAACAACCGGACTTTACCCGGAACATAAAAATATTGTTAATAACATTGTTTATCTTTTTTTGAGCCAGTTAGGGTCCCTGAATACCCTAACACCCGTCATAAAGCACAACACACTAGTAACCGGGTTAATCACTTAACTAACCTAAGTTAACCTAACTAGTGTCTAACTATTTAGTTGGATTTGAACCAAGACCCCCCCCCCTTAACCAAACCGTCCCCATGAGGGGGACACACTTGTCCTATTTGTGATTATTATATTAAGTATGCTTAATATCTAGGAAGCATAGTGACCATTGTGTATTAATCTTGTGAATTGTCTATAAGATCCAAGTATAACACAACATAACATTCATCACAATTTACAACACTTGATCACTCTCTCTCCCTCTACCTAGCTCACGGCCGAACACCCCTCCCCACATACACTCGATTTCGAGTTTAGTTCAAGCCATTCCAATCATCTACAAGGGATAAGGATCTCATACGAAGAAGCTTGGTGCAATCGGAAGGCGAAGGACCTCTCTACTTTGCTTTTATCCACCCTATTTGCGCTTAGATTCTTCCCTAGCCTCGAGCTAGTGGTATGTTACTTAAATCACCTACTCGAACTATTTTGAAGTGGTTAAAATGATTTGTAACGGTTAAAACTCGTAAACATACAAGTTGAAGCTTAAAAGTCTACTAAAAACACTAAAAGTGATGGTTAAAAGCACATATGTTGTGTAAATCATGTAGTATTTGATTTGTGTGATTATTTGGACCCGATCTATGTTGTGGTAGCTCAGATCATCATTTAACCCGGTTTAGTCATGATCTTGGATTATGACATAAAGCTTGTTTAAGTATAACAAGGGTTAGAAGATGAAACTCTACCACACTCGAATCATGAACTTGTGTAAAAGTGTTTTAGTTTGTAAAATAGTGATTAAAACTAGTAGATCTACGGATCTACAAGCGGTACTTTCAAAGGACCAAGTGTCCAAGAAATCATATTTTCTAAAGCCGGATCTTACAGGAAAAAGAATGATTTTAGCAAACACACGAGTGTGTAAACACTTGTGTAACACAAAGTTTCGACAAAATAACTATTTTTGTAAATGTTGACCGGAAGTTGTAAAGATGTAACTTCTTTAAAAACGAGACTTTCAAGAAACGAAGTTGATCTATACAAAGATCCACTAAAAATAATGGAAAGATACTACCTATTTTGGAAAAACCACAAGTTCATGTATTTCTGCGATTATATCTATTTTAACTAGTTGCATATTGTTTATTGTTGAATGAGGAGATTGTTGACGATTTAAAAGAAAATAAACACGTGTTTTGAAAACATGGGAAACCTCCATTTTTAGGGGAAACTCTGTCAAAATTTTTATAAATTTTGACACTTAGAAAAATATAAGTTTTTGAGAAACTTATTCCCTAAAAATGTATTTAAGAGTATTACCAAGGTTTCCCTAATTTTTGGTGATAAGAAATGAGGACTTCTTCAAAAATAAAGATGGATATTAAGTATGTATATATTTTTGAGAAAAAAATATATATATTATTTTATCACCAACTTATGTGCTAAGTGTATATAGTATGTGTTATACGTACTAGTATATTAAGACTTAAAAATACACTAAATACTCGTGAAGAGTATAAACATAAAAATACATATACAAAATACAAGATACATAATTCGGGTGCGAAGTGCAAAACACAAAAGACTTATATTTATTTTAGAGGAAATAATATAAGTAAGATACGTAGTTAAAAATATGAAATATTTTTAACACAACAATACAAATACAAAAGAGAGTGACTGTACTTGTGCGATGCAAGTCTAGTGACTAACACTAAGAAAACGCGTATAGGTTACGACGTTAATTAAGCAAATCCGGTGAAGTTTACGACGCACAGGAACGCAAAGTTGTGAGTTCATGCTCCCCCTTTTCTTTTAACTGTTTTCAGTTTTATAACTTCGGGGGTGAAATACATGTTACAAATATTACAATGTTTACAAATGGTATGATGGATACAAGAATGATACGAGAAATCGTGTCACGAATAGGGTACCATAAGCACCATTAATCGTGTACATACTTAGACCGCAGAACAAAAGGTTAGATCTAATGAGTTCCGGGCAGCCCCACTCTTGGCCACTCTTTTACCAAGCAGTGTTTTTGTGTCTCAGTCGTAAATCGACTACAGAAAAATGCCTATGGTTTGGTGACTTCCTATGTCGTGTCACATGTTAATGGCTTTGCAACCCATTAACACTTGATACATACAGAAATATTTGACTTATACATGAGTACGTGGTGTACACAAAAGACTTGATTTATACAAAAGACAAATTATGTTTTCATACAAGTATACAAACGTGAAATACAAAAATTGCATGAATTCACACCAACTTTATGTTGACGTTTTTCCAAAACTCACATGTATTTCAGGTAACTAGATTGGATGTGCGCGTGGTCTTACTCATGCTCGTGGATGTCGCTTTGTCTATCTTTAAATAAAGTTGTGACTTTTAAGACAATATGTTATCTCGTGTTGTAAACACTTGACATATGTTTTTCAGTAATGTAATATTTGAAGATATTTTTGAGCATGTAGTATGTTTACTCTTCGTATGCAATGAGAACCTTTCATGATCACACCTCGTGCTTCCGCCACAGAAAGGGGTGTGACATACTGAGGAAAGAAGTCCCCAGTACCGAGAACAAGGGGCATCAGTGGATGATTTTTGGGAAACTTTCCCTAAGTCAACTACTGATACAACCACTGCTAGTGGGAAATCAAATGATCCTATTAACTTGGGTGATGGTTTAAAATATAAAGAATTAATGGAGAGGGTTGATAAAACTGAAACCTCTGTTGTAGATATAAAAAATATGTTGCAACAGTTGTTACAATCTCAAAAGGCTGCACCCACTGCTGCAACATTTGTTCCTTCACCAAATAAGCTATGGCATCTGTTTCAACCTCAGCTTCACAAACAAAGAGAATATGCAGATCAACAGCATGAAGTTCAACTTCAAATAGTCAGAAATGTCATGGAAGCTAGGTACAAAAATACTCAAGCAGATATCAAAGCCATTAAAGCTCATCTGCTCCAAACCACTGGCACTGCTCCTCCTTCAATCATTTTTGTTGACAACCCTGATGATGCCAAAAAGGGGGAGAAAGGTAAAAAGGGAAAAGAAGACCTATATATTAAACCAGATCCAATGTCCAAACTTGATGAGACTCAAAATGCATTTGCTGAGCTAAAAGCAAACATGAAAGAGTCTATGGAAATAAAAGGGTCAAAAAGATTTTTGCAAGAGAAGAAAGTTATGATGGAAAAGGAAGAGCAGGGTACTTCTAAAACTAAAAGAAGACAGCCTACCAGAAAGGTTAGCCAACCCAAAACCACACCTTCCAAAACCACCAAACATATTCCTCAAATCCCCAAAAGTTCCGCTCATCAAACCTCCAAACCAACAGATGTCAAGACACCTGTTGTATCAACAGTTGTTGGTACTTCAGTCGTTTCAACAGATGTTATCCCAACCACTGCCATCACCACTTCATCAACCAACACTCAATCCACTGTCATACCAAAAACAATATCACCACCACAAAAACCACCTGCCAAAAAGCAGAAGACAACAATTGACACATCAACTGTTGTAGTGACAACAGTGGTTGAAACACCAGTTGTTTCAACAACTGTTAGTCAGTCAACCATCATTTCAATCACCACCAATCAACCCACAAACACACCACCAACCTCTCCAAAGCACAAAAAGGAGAAGGGCAACAAACATTATACTGGAAGATGACACTTCCCCACCTCCAACATCTTCACAAACTCTGACCCTAGCCACTATTCCAAACCCTGTTCCAATCTCTTCAGTTCAAGCCCTTAATCCAAACACTGCCATTGTCCCTGTGGGAGTACAATATCCATTAGATCTTCCAGCAGTCAGGGAGGAGATCAAATCCTTCTACTCTGAAGATGATCCTGAAAAGAGGAAACTCCCATCTGTTTAAGGTTATCCTTTGCCAAGAAACATAGAAGAGTATCTGAAAATAAAGGCCAAACAAGCAGAGGATATATCTCAAAGAGACATAGAGGGAAAGTCTAACAAAGAGATTCAAAGAAATTTGCAATACCTGCTCACCAAAGTCAGAACTTTAGAGCAGTTCTCAAAAGATCTTTGTCAGAAATTATCAGAAAAGGATGATGAAAGTATGAGACAAGACTACAATGAACACATCATGGCATACAAGAAATACAGGGCAGAAAAGCATCAGTACAAAGAATGGACCATAAGTGAACTACAACAAGAAATTGCTAGAATAGAAAAGATGCTTGAAGACAAAGTAAAACAAACACCTCCAATCTGGGCAAATTACAAAAAGAATGCACCAGAAAGGGTTTTGAAACTGAAAAGAATGAAAGAAGAGCTTATAGCTGCTGATTATGGTTCAAGGAATCAGGTAACAAGGTGGTCAGAGATAAAAGTGTTAGATACCTACAAAAGGTTGGAAGAGTTACGGAAGAGAGATCCCACTGCTCCCAAAAAGCCTGTTTATCCAGAAGCAGTGGTTCCAGTCAAACAGAAATTGCCAATTAGAAGACCTACTGCTCCAACTGCTGCCATCCATTATCAAAGAAGGAAACAAAAGCAGATGGATGCAGAAACAAAAGAAGACAAGGCTCAAGAAGAATACATCATGAAAATGGTTCTTCAGACATTGATGGCAGAAAAACAAGACTTAGCACAATCTCAAGATCCTGCCAAAGTTGTCATCACCAGGCCTCCATCTCCAAACTCATCAACAATAAAGTCTCTCCCAAGAAACCCAAAGGATTCAAAAATACTAAAGTGGAAGTCTGATCAAAAGACCCACGTATTGACTCTACTCAAATCCAATGGTGAAGTGAAGCATATATCAAGCGAAGAAGCACTTGGCCTGGGTGTAGAAGATCTACAAGATCTCCTTGAGGTTACACTGTGAAGGGATGAGAATGATGAAGATTCCATGAACTTTGAATTACAATTCAAAGGTCAAGTCAAGGAATTATTGATGAGGCAATAAAAATCCAGAATAATGAAGAGTTTTGGCATCATCTGTTCCAGGGGGAGATTGTTGGGATTGAACCCTACAAAGGAACAGTTGATAAAGCCAAACTTGGATCAGATCAGTGGATTCATCATAAGCAGTTGTTTGCATCAGATCTTTCCCCTTGAAAGTGGCCCTAACATCTGATGTCCTCTAAGTACTGCTCTTCACAACAACTGCTGATTGTTAAAGACTGTTAAAGATAAAGCACTGATGCTCAATCTACTGATATTGTTCAAGTACTGCTGAAGAGACAAAGCACTACTGGAGCAATAACAGTGGAATGAAGAAGCAGTAGTTTACTTTATTCTCTTTATTATTCTTGTAATCAGTTGTTTAAATATCAGTGGTTGTAATAGTCAGTGGTTAGAGGTTGTTAGGAGGTTAGATGTCACTTTCATGGTGACGTCAGCCAAAAGATGCTCAGTGGTTTGGTTTGTTCTGTACTATAAATAGAACAGTACCCTGTACTGTTCTATTAGCTCTCTTCATCACCAAGTCATTCTGTACGAACAATCACTGTGAGCTCAGGCTAAGGGGGAGATTATGTGCATGAATGCATTGTGAATTGATTATTGTAACAAATACAATCATTCGATTTCAATATAAACATGTTTGCTGAAACTTATTCTCTCATTGATTATGTGTTGAAAGTTTGTATCATTTAATTCCGCTGCATTTAACTCTGTTTCATCTTCATTATTATCAAACAAACACAATCAAAAGAAACTCAGATCCTAACACTACCTTCAAAACAAATAAGTAAGCGTTGACCAACATTTTCGCATGTTATGATTAAGAATCTAATATTCGTTTTAAATTATTGAAATCACGTGTTACTAAAAAGTACATTACAATATATCGCAGGTTATATGAAGCAAGCAATACAAATCACATATTAACAGTTTTTTCACAAAGTTTTTATGCGAAGTGTTCATTGTACCATTTTTGTATTAATGTTTTAATTTCCATGTGTGGGTATAAGATGGTCTTTGTACCATTTACAAAGATAGACAACAATTGTCGAAATGTAACACTTGGGATCGGGTTGTTAGCTTCTGAAAGTATTGAATCTTATAAATGGCTTCTTAACTCATTTTTGAAGTCATTTGGATATCAACCCAAGGTTGTGGTGACAAATCAGGACCCGGCGATGAAACAGGCTATTGAGAGTGTTTTTACCATTAGTAGACATAGTTTGTGCATGTGGCATATAATGAAAAAAGTGGCAGACAACGTTAGTTGTGCTATGTTGTGTGTCATTAAGTTTTTCTTATTTACATTGTACATGGGTTATATATTGATATTAAAAGTGTCATTTGTGTAGGTTGGACATGAGTTGTGCAACAACGAGGATTTTAAAAGGAGGATGTGTGATATTATATGGGAAGATTCGATTGAGCCAGAAGTATTCGAGAGAGAGTGGAAATTGGTAATGACTGAGTTCGTTCTTACCGAAAACAAATGGATAGATGATATGTTCATGTTGAGATCCATGTGGATTCCTGCTTTTTATCGTCATGAGCCAATGTCTGGACTTATGCGTACAACTTCAAGATCAGAGAGCAAGAACCATTGTTTTTGTCAGGTGGCGAATTCACAACTCACTCTTATAGAGTTGTGAATCATTTTGACGGTTCGATGGATTTCTAAAGGTTTAACCATCGAAAGAAAGATCATATATCAAGATATACAGAGCTCAACAATTGGACCAAATCTACTCTAGAATCAGATGCTGCCAATGTCACACCCGCTCGTAGCGGAAGCGCGAGGTGTGATTTGATCGGTTCTCATTGCATAATCAATATTAAGTGAACATACTAAATGAATAAAAACAAGCTCCAATGCCATTGTCATAATCGTTTCAAAAGAACGCAACATAAGTTAAATGTATTGGTTACAAACCATCAAATGAAAATAAGTTGTTATTGTTTTATACATCAAAATGTAAGTCTTAAAATGTCAACGCTTTGACCACTATACCACCGCAAAGAGGCGGTATATAACGGGCAAACCCTTCAAATGGTAGCATGGAGTCTTGATACTTGCTTTCTTGACTGAAATGTCTGCATGGTCCACTAATTTCCTGAAATACATGTTAAGTTTGAAAACATCAACAAAAGTTGGCGAGTTCATGCAGTTTAGTTGTATGAGATGTATCTGTAAAATGTGAGTTGTATAAAATGTATCTGTAAAATGTGAGTTGTATACAATGTATCCATAAAATGTGAGTTGTATAAAATGTATCCATAAAATGTGAGTTGTATAAAATGTATCTGTATGTAATGATGTAGTATGTAAAGCGTCAATGAAATCTTTGATCATTAATGTTTCGCGAGGACATTAATATGTGTGACGAATTAGGAAGCAATCCAAACCTAGATGATTTTGTGTCGACTACTATCGACTGGGACACAAACGCACTCTTCTGTATGGGTCAACGACCAAGAGTGGGGCTCGCCAAAACCCATTAGATCTAACCCTCTGTACCTAGGTCCAAACTGGATTAATGGTGCTTAGATGTATGACCCTAATCGCACATGATCTAAGGTGTTTCATTCCATGACTTAACATACAATTGAACATGTATTTTCCCCGATAGTTGTAAAGTTGTAAAGCATTTAAAATGAATAGGGGACATGAACTCACAGAATTGCGTCCATGAATAGTAAGTAACTGTGATCTCACGTGCGGTCGTCCTGAATAGTGTTACGACCTACAAACGTTCTATGTTTGTTAGACACTTCGGCCTTTGTAATGACTTGAGTACAAGTCTTTTATCTTGAATATGTGTTAAGACTTGTATGTCTTTGTTATTCATTGAACTGTGTTTTAGATGTATTAACTGATAACTGTTTAGTGTATACATTTCGCCAAATATATATTCTTGTATCTCGTGAGTTGTATCGTAGTTGTATAAATGTGTTTTCACCAAGTGTTAGGTGATGTGAAAGTGCATATCGTTGCACGTATAGGAATACGTATGTCCGTGTGTTTGTTATATCTGCTCCTGCATTCTTAGAATATATACACTTATATATTCTAAGATATATTTCATAAAAATATATATGTTATACTTCGTAAAAGGTGTAGAAAATATCTTAAAAATAATATATTTTTAAGATTAGTTCTAAAAATATAATTTTAGTCTTTTAGTAAAACAATATATTTTAGATGGTATGAAATATATATGTATGTTTATATATTTCAAAAACAGTACCTTTTTATTATAAACCATAAGTAATATATTTTGTATATTGTAGAAAATATATGGTTACTTATTCGGTTTAGAAAACGTAGTTTACGAAGTCGTCGATATATTGTGTAATATAGTCCGTAGTACATATATAGTCTGTATATTTGTCCGTAAGTTGTTTTTAAGGTGTCTTTATATGTGTAGTCTTGTAAGACTTTAGTTGTAATGTGTCTTGTGTTTATTTGTACCATTGTATTCAAGTTACTAGTTTTCATACATATAACTAATACAAACAAATAACACATAGCACATAAGTCGTTAAGATAACTAAATATATATTTTCTTAAAAATATATATTTATAACTAGTTTTGCTTTTATAAAAACTACTCTTTAAAATCTTTTTAATCTAATAAAGATTTTGTCAAAAATGGTAGTTTTCACAACATATGATTTTTAAGAAAAAAGGCCATATTTCCTTTGAAATATATACTTAGCCATGTTTAATAAAACATATCTTTTTCTTATATAAATCACAAACAATTTTCTCATATTTATTCCTAATAAAAACATATGAGATTTATACCAAAATCTTAACAAGATGAAATCAATAACATGTAGGGTTTTGGTATAATCATAACATATGTTAACTAGTTCAAAATCCATGCTTTACTTCTAGTTTTATCAAACTTTTTTATAAAAACCCATCTTGTATGTTTCTTTTTATAACTTTGTAAAAGTATTATTTTTAGTGAAAAACCTTATATACTTTAACTAAATCAAAGATTATGATCATCCACCTAAACATTTATGTTTAAAAAAACCCTTAAACATTTTCATGTACACTTGTTAGATTATGTTTTTAAACATCATCTAACAAGTTATTCATATGCTAATCATCAAAACTAGATCAAATATACAAGTAATCATCCTTAAATCACAACATAAACACACTTTTATATCATGATTATTATTTTGCTTCTTTGTATTTTCATATTATTTTGTATGATTATTTAGTTTATTACATGTTCTTTAAACAAATAATACATAAATAAGTATGAAAAAAAGAGATTTTAGAAGCTTACTTCTAGCACTAAGGGTTAGGGATGATATTGATGATGATTAAAGAAAAGAAAAAG